>WURT03009098.1:0-16514 GCA_009936505.3 Holothuria glaberrima
AGAGAGGGAGAGAGGGAGAGAGGGAGAGAGGGAGAGAGGGAGAGAGGGAGAGAGGGAGAGAGGGAGAGAGGGAGAGATGGAGAGATGGGGAGAGGGAGAGAGGGAGAGAGGGAGAGAGGGAGAGATGGAGAGAGGGAGAGAGAGGTCACAGTTGGCATCTACATCGACTCCTATGTATTTTGCAGAAATTATACCTGGATCATACTTAGATGGAATCGAAATACGATGGAATTTTTTGGCGTTTTATACTTTATTGGGGTTAGATTGATAAAGTGTTTAATTGACTTCGTGAAAGTTCATGAAAGACATGAAAGTTCAGCTTTTGTAAAGACAGGCTAAACAAATCAAGCTAAAATCGAACAACATACCGAGATCCTTCGTTTCAATAGTTTACAAGCATTTTGAGTTCATATTAAATGTTTTCAAAATTTTCGGATAAAGATTGGATAAGGAACTCGCCACCCATCGCCTTGCTGGACTACACACGTCAGCTCGTCCTGTTAAAGGCAAAACATCTTACTCATCCGAGAGAGCGTAAAAAATACTAATATCTCGATCTGCCTAAATTGTGGAAATGTTCACTTTTTAACATAAGTTTGTTACTATAGTACAATGTTGATATCCGTGCCTCCGGCGCATGTATCATTATGTTCAGTTCCATAGATTTGTAGACTGATCAGCCATTGTTCAGTCACTGTACAACCATTCACCTGTTTTCACACATTATAGACCTCTCGTCGTCCATCACTTAGATCGATTTTTAATAGACTGATAGGGATGATTTCAAGTAGAAGCTCTACTCAAACCTGCTGAAACATGTGTACTAAGTTTTTAAACGTGACAACCGAGCCAATATTGTGCTCCGTTTTTCCTTTCTCGTTTCTCCTTCTGTTCTCTTTCTCCTTTTATGTTTCGCTGGAAGGGGGTGGCGGATCTCCAAGGCCTTCCTAAATCCCCGCCTTCCAGGCACTACATAGTTTTGCCCTGCTCGAGAAGTGGAAACTGGAGTAAGGGATGATATCAACAGGCGAATGTGTTGACCGATTGGTCACCGTCGTCGGCGTGTTGCAATAAATAGTCTATCAGTTATTCAGACCGCCTAAAATGATCTAAATTCGGGCGTTTACACTTCAGATTTTCGAAAAGTAATACTTTTCTTATCCTTAAAACAAACTCAGAAACATGTTGCTTCCTCGATGAAAACAGGAAAAAGAGGCGTTTCCAAACACGCTCAAAAGGATCTTTAAAAACACGCAAACACCAAATGAAATAATCGTTGAAGTTACCCTGCCATCGTTTCAGCTGTATGTTTCCACAACTTGAACTGACACTTAATTAAATAGAAGACTACAGAAAGAATGTCAAATATCAGCTTCGTTCCATATATTTTGAAATCTTGAAACTTCCAAAGCCAAGTTGAAACGTTACTACCTTAAACAAGTAAAGTATATTTTAGTTTTAGAAAAACTAAAACTTATTTTAATTTCAAACAGCCGTTTTGATCCTGTAGATATTTAAGCTATGTGCACTGAGTATCACCTCTATAGATTGATGGCAAAAATTTCTCCTTTTTATTTTTAAACATTCATCGACCAAAACTTCAAGCTTTTTCCAAAGTCCCCTCGACTTTTTGGTAAAGAGAGGAAACGCGAAAACCAAACATTCCTACAGGTTTGCTTCCCCCGAAAGGACAACAAGAATGAACATGACCAATCTCTTGACCATCACACCTCTACATCATGGGTCTGTCATGTGTGGCCCTTTAAAGCTTAATTTAAATACATCTGAATACATCTGAATGGTATACTAGCACATTCTCTGCAAATACCGAATTATAGCTTTATATTTCGTGTTCTACTTTCAGCCTTTATTAATAATAACTTGGAGGCGTGCATATATTAAGTTCCATTAAAACTAATCTAACTTATGCAGACTAACATTTAAGTGTACAACTCTCACATCATATATATATAAATATGTATATAAATATATATATAAATATATATATATATATAAATATATATATATGTGTGTGTGTATATATATGTAGCTCTAAAGTCCTCGGACTTGAAATGTTCTAAATTCTTTACTTTTGCCGAGTATCGCTGTAAACTCATGGTTTAGCAATGATTTCTCTTACTTCGACCATACTTAATGAGCACATGATAAGAATAGACAGAGACTTTCTCAGATGTTTTGAACATTTGTTGGAGAGATGAAACATGCAGCTAAATATTTGAAAAGCTTCATACATGTTGGACATTGTCCAACTCTGTTGGGAAGCTCGTCTACACGATCATACATTTGTCCATGAACATCGTCATACAGATGTATGGTAATTTTTGATCAAATGTATGTTAGAGGTCGTGTAGACAGGTCTAAAGCTAAGTACATTTCGTTCACTTGTGAATCCAAACTAACAGAGAAAAACAAACCCCCGAATATCGCCGCAAATGTTTGCTTTTACATTTAGAAACTTTGAGTCACATATCTACTTACTGAGAGCAATCTTGCACCAATTGAAAGGGAGGCTGACTAAAGGCAGATTTAAGACCGTCGTATACCGTGGGCAGTAATGACAGTTAGTGCAAGGAACGCCAGTTTTCCTTGGTAGGGCGACAAACCCCCTTCGGTTTGGGGGGCACAACGTAAACTTTGATAGACAAGGTTGTCGGAGGTCCCGGAAGGGAAGCGATGAAGGGTGAGAAGGATAACAAGGAAGGAGTTAAAGAAAGGGTTTATGCAATCAGGGGCTGTTCCACGGGGGTAGGGGGGCTTTAGCCCAAATTTTCCTAGCCCCCGCAAAATTTTATATAGGCTAGTAGTGGTGAAGAAACATATATTCTCAGAAAGTATTCCACATGGCTCTTTATCAGGCCCGTAGCCAGTAACTTCTGTATCAACCCTTTCTATAACTTTTAAAAATTTCGCGAGTTACTCGTTCTTTCATATTCAGGTCTATCTAACAGTAACGCTTGCCATTTCAAAAATATTAGGTTCATTCAACGTTAAATGGTCAACGAGTGTTGTTGTTGCTTATAGGCGTGAATCTAGAGAAACATGAAAATGCATCGTTGCGAAGTTCTAACCACTTTTTTCTATCTTTGGGAAGCTTCCTTCATCAGCCTCACCATCGTGGCATATTTTGTATGTAAAAAGATTTTTCAGTTTTGACGGGGAGCCATTATGGGTAAGATTAAGGATGTAACCCTCGTCGACGACCATGCAGTCGACCCTTCATAGATCTTGGTTTGCTCTTAGCTAAATAGGGCAGATTCTTCATTAAATATCACCTTAATGGAAATAAAAATATGAAATCTTTTTTAATATAACCCTAAATTTTTCGGCGCGCTTCGAGTGCCTTATATTTCGAGTTTGGCATCATTTCGGTAACCCATTGCATCTTTTAGGACACTGCCCTTTTAGGCGCTTGGCCCTCATGCCGTCAAATCAAAGCACCACTCTTGGCTGAGCCTGCATGCAGTTTTTCCTTTAGGCGATGAAATAGGATACCGCATACCCCAAACTTTCGGCGCGCTTTGCGTGCAATCCTCACAGTCCACGCTGTGTCACTTACGAAGATTTTTAGCCCAAAAGTATCAGTGAACTTTTCTAGCACAAACTAGGATTACCCCCAAAGTTAAAAGCCGGTATCAATGGGTTTTCATGTAGGAATCTAATACATTGAGCAACATTCGTAACACACTAGTGATGACTTCAAGGTTTGGATCTACTCGAACGACAAATTCATGCAAAAATACTTTTTCCGCCCATGAGGATAGTACATTTCACCCTGTTGCAAGCTGATCGTACAAAATTTTGTTCAAAGTAAAGATACGATAACTGTGAACTGAATTGTGAACTGTTAAGAGTTTGGTGTATTCTCAGTGTCATTGGAAGTTTAGGTCAAAGTTCCATGCTAGTGTTCCCATCGTATTAATGTTTTAGAAATTTCGGGGATTTTCCTTCAGTCTGGATCCTACAAAAATTATGCTTAATTACACCAAAGCCCTATGGTAGCCCATGGCAGCAGGATCCAACTAAAGACCGACAAACGCTTCACTTCAGCTACTCTTGCCGAGCTGAAGAAGCACCATTATGACTATAACCTTGTTTCGTTCACTTGTGAGGCTTTCCACAAATTTCTCGCCTCTGTATCGTAATAAAAGGGGAAGTTGCTACCAGAGAAGGGTCAGTTTTCGCACGCTTTTCGCGCACGTTGACACGAAGGTCAAATTTCTTTAAGCTATCCGTGTAGGGCTCGAATATCATTCCCCTGTGGTTTCGCAAACTGCCATTATCTGTTGGCATCAATAGCTACAAAGTCTTCTTCGGTGCCCACCTTTGCGGTGCCGGTGCCCCCTATGTTAGAATCCATGGCTACAGGCCTTCTCTTTATTTGGTTTCACCAGGGTGAATGGCAACATGGCGCCCCCAAGATTATTTCCTATGAACCACGCCTGTATGCAATACAGTATATTTCCGTTACACAGCCTATTTTATACAAAAAGATAACTTGATTTAATCAGGTTTGTGCGACTTAGAAAATATGGCTTGCAGAATTCCAGGAATTTTGAAGTTAACTGTATCACAAACTCTTTTTATTTATTGAGGGCAACAGTATTCAGTAATCTACTAGGCTTTACAGTGAAATAACGGGGATATCAAGCAGTGGATTAAAAATCTCCCTAAAGGTTTTCCGCATTACATGGCAGAAAGGAAATGTATGCAATTGATGATGAAATGATCAAACTTAGCAGAAGTCAGTTCAGGCTAGTAACAGGTTACTTAGTTAAAGAGGCCGGCATGTTTTATTTTAAGGAACAAAACAATGAAAGAAGAGAGAAACTCGACAGAGTGCGTCGCAAGCCAAGTATGTGGAGTTTGTAAAGAAGAGAGTGAAAGATTGATCCGACAGGGCCCTACCGGAAGCTTGAAGTTATGTATACCTTGCTATGCCTCTTAGTTCTGGGTATATTATTCGCTACATAAAACCAAACTAAAAACCAAAATCTTTATTCAAAACAAATAACCAAACTCTATAGAGCGCGAAGTTCTGGGAAAATTAAGGGTGGAATGATGGAATTTGCCCCTCAAGAGCAACTGTCAAAGTGAGTTTTCATTTCGGGGACTAGTCTTTGCGAGACTAATTTTAAAGAACCATCACCTGGATGGGCTTTGCCTTTCTCTTTATCAATGTGATAATGAAGATTACAAAAATAGAAATCCGATGGTGGCTATAGCACACGTTACCCCTACCTTTGGGACCACCCCTACTTATTGTACTTTTCAACAGAATTTTAGTTGTGAGTCATTTCACAGAAATTGAAAGGTCGCTCTTTGCACAGGTGTAGTACTTGTGATTTCTGATGGTACATTACTTTCTCAGTTCTTTAGTGTGTAGGGAAAGTTTAGGTGTTATATAGAGAGTAAGAGGCGAGTGTTAATAATTACTTACATGCATAGTATACATGTTTAACAACTTACAACATGAAAGCAATGTTTCCGTCAGTAGCAAAAAACCTAGACAAATTTGTCTCGCTTTCTTTTCGCAAAGACTGTTAGAAGCACAAGTATTACAACAACCACCATCAAACAACAAGCAATAGCAACTGCTATTATCCAGTACTTGAAACCGACCTCTTGGAAACATTCTGGGAACTCCGAAGACCATTTACCCGTTTCTTGACATTCAACTGTTAATGGGCCGTTAAGTTGGTAGTCATCACTGACACAAGAAAACATCAAGACAGATCCAACGGAATAGTCGGTACCTCCTACCACAACATTCGGGATTGTGTCTGGCGCTGGACAAGAAACGCACGACGGCAGAGCATCAGACCAACTTCCATTTACGCCACACTCCAAATTAGCTGAACCAACTAAAGAAAAACCTTCATTACATGAAACAGAAAGACGGTGACCAACAAGATAGACGGACCCATTAACAACACCGTTCAAGATTCTTCCAGGAAAACCACAAGTGACAATCTTTACAGAATGATTCTTAACGGAGTCAAAAGTTACAATGTCATGGAGGGTGTCTTCGGCAAACTGTGTACTTCCGGTGGATATAGCATCAAACAAGCAAAATTTGGATTCTCCACAAATGGCTTTTATGTCGTCGCTAACCTGATCTGGGTTGGGAAACGTTAGGGTTGGTTTGAAAGAAGGTTTATAATAAGTCGCAAAATCGTTTGGGGGGAGATATGTGAACAGAGATGTGGTAGCGTCCAGCATCCATGAAAGGCCAAAGTCATAATGAATTTCTTGTATTGTCAAATTTGAGGATAAAAATGAACCGTTTGGTAACATAAAATCATCATCTGGATCGTTGTTAAAATTTCCCAAAAGTCCTTCTACCTGACTTTGAAAAATATCAGGTAACTGAAGAATAAATGACATCATTTCATCAGTTATGCGAATAGAAAGGGAAAGACCAGATTGTTGTCGAATGTAAATTTCTGAAAAGTCTGTACTTAATGATAAATGCAAACCTCTGCGCACTTGTTTTCGAATAATAAAACCATCTTGTTGAAGGTTCACTGGCAAACCATTGATGAGAATGAGGCTTTCATTTGAGGCTGAACGTTGGATTTGAATTTGGTCAGATGAGTTTGACGTTAACACAAATGCAGAGTAAACACTGGCATTAGTACCAGGAAGAATTTCCATACGAGCTTGAAAAGTCACATTGAATAGTGAAGATTTTAAGAGCAAAAATTCTCCAGCTCCGTTGAAAGTGAATTCCTTTCCGTCGAGACTAGTGAAGTGTGGATCACCTGTACCACGTGTTGGGGTTGGAGGTTCATAATCAGTACAATCATCAGAGGGACGATACTTATAATATGTCTCACAGTTGTTAGACCATTTACAACATGCAAGAAATGGGACTACGTCTATGAAGAAATGTTCCACAGTACTGAAAGAAATTCCATCGGGAGCAACTGCGTCTGCTGTTCCCCCGCCTGGTGGTCCTACTAGAATGTTTCCGTCAGACCCATAACAACACTGTTGTCCTGACCTGCCATTGTTACGAGAGCGGTAACAGGCTGAAGCACCTGGGTGAAAGTAGCTTAAGTCAGAGTCTTCATCCGAGACAAAATTGCCGCCATCAGCCCTTGCCTGACGAGAATTACACGGGCAAGGAGGGAGGTTTGAGGCTTGTTTGTTTCTGAGCACACTGTGCCAGTACGAACAATTTCTAGCCTTTTTGACTTCCCTTATAAGAATTCGAATGGCACTTCGAACAGCACGGCGAATCAAACGTCCCAAAATCCTTCTTTTCTTACTAGCCAGGCTTTGTTTAACTGAAAAGACCACCATTGGTATGCTCGAACCTTCCATTAAAATCATATTTGCTGCATCCGATACTTCCTTGGATTTCACGTTAGCTCTTCCCGTGTTAATGACGCCTTTAATTATTGGTATTTCCTCTGACCACACTGGCTCATCGCCATTTTGATCCATTTCAGCAAACATGGCAAATACATCGACCGTTTTAGCGTTTGGAAAGTCATCTTGGTTCCAACTTAAACTAATAATGTTATCGCTCTTACTAGCATTGATAAAGTCATCATTGAGAGAACCAGTTTGCTTAACACTAAGCTTAGGGGGTAAAACATGTTGAGGTGCGACATAAATGTTTCCTCGAAAAGGGAATGTTTCCTTTTCATCGATAGATACTTCAACTGTTACAAAGCCAACCTCAGGGAAAATTGGTGCAACACACTCAACAGTGTAAGCTCCAAACAAAGCACCTTCTACATCTATTTGTTCATTATTTATATGGAAACGGCAGAACACCGAACTTTCTTGCCCTATATCAGTTTTTGCACAAGGCAAAGTCACAACGAGTTGATCTCCCCCGACTTCTCTTAAAAAGAAAGGTTTGATACTTAGCAGTCTGTCATCACTTGGAAGGGACAAACCAGCCGAATAGCCATAGCTTTCATCATCTTCGTGTCCGTACACTATAACTGAAATAGGTGAAGTGTTTTCAAAAGCATATTGTTCAACAAAATAAACTCCCTCGCCTTTTGGAACCTGAACAGTAAATACTTCGTAATCGCTGTTAGGTATGTGATGGCTGCTTAGAACATCAACCGTATGAATAGATTCATTATTTAGCGTCACCGTATTTGACTCGTTTACTTTTACGACAATGTTTAGAAAGTTGAAAAATCCGTCGTCATCACCACCAGCTTTAGGAGGAGTCGAAAATCCAAAAACGTAACCAAATTGATTTTCAGTGGGAATCTGGATGAGGGAAGGATCCACAAGCACACGGTTAATCATCCGTAAAATTTGAACAACGGAAGCTGGTTGGCTAGTTGCAATGACTCCACTTCCTGTCAATTCTCTCTGAAAAATTTCACCCGGCTGCAAGGTTACTGCATTGAGTCCAGGTACATTAACAATGGTGTCCTCATAGTATGCGTAGACAGCGTATACTGACCTGTCTTGAGATGATCCAGTTGCTGTATAAATGTGGGTTGTGCCCCAACTCCTAACTGGCACAATCTGCTCCGAGAGAATGTCACAAAACGACCCGGGAGTGCTGGCACACAAATCACCACTAAAAAGAGCAACCGACTTGTCACTTTTAATAATACTACCACCGAGAAAGTCAAAGCCTGAATTTGCCACAATCTGAATGACTTCATTTTGGTTTATGGTAAAGTTAAAAACATCTCCAGAGGTGTATGTGTCGCCGTTAAAAGTTACTGCACCAGTGAGAGTGGCAAAGACTTGCGTGTTGTCCTCAACTCCTACAACCGCAAACAGGGAGGGAAACTGGTTGTCTTCATCATGGCTCATGACAACATAATTTAGCCCAAGATGTTCGACTGGAATTCCAAGGAAAGCATCAGTTGTGAATGGGGCATAATTCAATCCGTATACAGAGACTTCACTTGTGGCATCAACCTCGATGACTTTGTTGCTTCTTTCAGAAGTTGAGCCAAGAACGAGATCAGGCGGAAGTGGAACACGGTGGAATCCAGTCGGCTGTATTTGGAATGTTTCTTGAAAGGGAACGCCATTTATTTGAAACTTGCTGCTGATTGTCACTGTGGTTGGGTTGTCGCTGAAAGCAACTACTAAAAGGAATAGTTCAATATTAGTCAAATCACCTTCGTGGTTTCCAGTAAAAGTAACAACAAACTTTCGCCCTCGAGTTATTCCTTGACATGAAAGGTCTTCCTGAGCTTCCGCCACGTACTGGGAAATCAGAAGTACAGACATCACCATCCCTCTTAGAATCTCCATAGCTGGGACTGTAAAAGGGAAGAGGTGCAAAAACAAAGCACTTAATTTAAGTATAAATCTTTTGATGTATCTTACACTATTGTGCTCATGACACTTCCCTTCTCACTTAGCAGTTTTTTTCCTGAAATAACTTAGGTATTGATTACTATTCAAGGGTTGTAATTGTTAAACTTTAAAAAGCCAATATCAGGAAGGAAACTCCTCACTAACGAAATTGTCTTCTTACCACTTTTGTTATCAATTTTATTTAAACTAAGATTCTACAAAATGTAGGTACTGATATGACCAGAGATGTATAAGTATTCGGCTAGATGAATTAAGATGGTAAAAAAGCAAGGAAAAGTTAAAACTTTTAGGCTTTGAAATAAGAAAACGTATTTGTTGATTACATATTAATTTACATATTAGCCGATTAATTTTGCAATATGAAAGAAGAAACCACGAAATCAGCCTCCAAAAAAGTAATATGAGTATCCGTGTGTTATAATTTGGTGCTTTATTGTATATGAGGTGACTAAATTTCCCAATTTTTATATCCTTGTTTAAGTAGCGTCTGTGAAGATCTGATTTGGATCAATGGCTTAATAACCAGTATCTAGCCTGGAAACCATATACTTTTATCGTGGATTTGGAGTCCCTTCCAATAATATTATTGTCAAGGCTACTGCGGTTTGCTGACCATTCACTTTTCCTCATTTTCAAATACTATGGTGTAATGGGACAGCGAGAGGGATAACATATGATTAAATTTGTGTAAAACACCTACAGTGTATACATTTCATGCTTCTAATTTGGTTGGTTTAATGTTGTTGAAAACGGTGACACATTAAACATTAAAGTATTGTGCATTTAGAGTGACGGATTATATGTGGAAGAAACTACAAGTTACAAACCTTGTAAAATTTACAAGGCCTTCAAACCTAAATCCTTCTTACACAAAACTCGTTTGGCATAATATTTGTAGAAATTGTAGCTCAGCTACTTTTTGTCAAACATGTTGAGGTTCTTTTAAGATTGATGATTCAACTAATTTTTCTTAGTTAAATATACTGTTGGATAGGTTAGTTACAAACTCATTTTAATTGAATTTCACGGGTAGTAAATTAAAAGTTTTCTCTTTATATAGGGGACAATTCAAAACTCTATAAATGGGCCGGATGTGAATTTGATTACAGTCATGCAGCACTTGTTGTTGGCTTTAAATCCAAATATGGACCATATACAATTTTATATTTGGTAGACCTTACCCTGGTCAGGTACTGTCCATATATGGTCAAGATGTGGTTTTAACTGACCTGATAGGGACTTACAGTAGAATTATCCAACATTCCGCATTTAATCAAGAAACAATCTCAAACAATTTTGAACTGCTCCTTTGTGCCGCCGGGATGGCGAATACCAAACGTGTAACATGTCAAGATGTTAATTAATGAAGTGATCATGGTATTAAGGGTTGGCACTGGAAAGAGAAAATATCACAATACCTTCAGTTATTTGTCCTTCACAAATAATTTAGTTTATCACCTTCTCAAGTTTAAAACCGTTTGGAACATAGTAATTCTTTGAAAGTAACCCACTCATCGACCACTTTATTGAGGAAATCTATTGCTACAGAAAATTAACACGTTATGCAATATATATTTTGTTGAACTGAAGGCCAAAAAGTTAGGTGTGAAAAAGAAAAACTAAAAGGAGGTGATCACAAAATAGTTTTGCAACTAGATTTGTCCGTGTCATTTCGTGGGTCGGCAATGACATTTTTGTTTGCACATAATGCAATAAGGATTGCGAACTGAAATATGCTACACAGAACAAAGAATGAATGCCGAAATTTTTCTATTTTAAGAGTACCACTAGTTTTCCTATGAATAAAAGAAGCTACCTAGAATTAATAATCTGTTACGTGACCTTGAGCAAACTCCAGTGTATTGTTAAATTAACAATGAGGGTAGGCCGACTATGAATGGTGCCGTAGCTAATGCAAACAAGCCAAGCAATTTCAATTCACCAGACCCACAACCTTAAACCTTGAACAAACTTTTGATGTTTGGAAGGTATGTTGCACATTTGCTCTGTGGTAGGGCAAACGAAAGTATGAAAGACTACTGTTGTACCTTCTTTACCTTAAAATGAACACTTTAGCTAACTGGAGTACTTGTTAAAGTGAAAAGATTACAGCTGTAGTAAATAGTATTTAAATAGTATACGTAATCTTGCATCTCATTAAATGAAAATTCAATGTACTGATTGATAGACTGAAATCAAATGCAAAATGATGTGTAACCCTTAAAAAAAAGATGAAAAAAGGTTAAGAGGTTTACATTATAACACTTTTAGTATAAACCATGAAAATATTCCATCGCTCTTAAATTTGTATACACCTGCAAGTTTCATCGCTGATAATGCAGATATTATTTCCTGTGTCAACTCAGAAGTTCAAGGCGCTACTCATACTTGAAAAAGGCTCTCGCAAATAGCTTAGAATAACAAAATTTGCTAATTTGATATTCAGGCCGTTAGCAAGAATTTCTAAGTTTAGGGTATTACAGTGAGATACCAAACGCGCTTTTAGTATGAGGAGTGGTATCCAGGCACGAAGACCCTTAAGACCTTTTAGACTTTCTCTGGAGGCAGCCCAACTTCCGCTACATCTTAGTAAACTAATTAAAGAGACAATCTACCATAATGCTAGCTGCGGGTATTAGTATTTAAGGCAAAGGGCAAGGAAAGTGAGAAATTTAAGGAAGCTGGAGAGAGACTTCGGGCAGAAGTAGGCGAATATATTTAAAATACCTCAATCATCCATTGCTAACGTCACCTGTCCCATCCCCTGCTAGGGCAGTACGGCTTAGACAACCTTTTAGATCATTTAAGTTTTGATCGGAATATTGGCCAAGGGTGCACGCGTATGTGTATACCGTGTTGACGTCTCTGGTTATAGCTAACAAAATAATTGTACAAACTTTTTGTCAAATGAGGGCACATTTGTCGGCATTGAGGAACGTATTCCGTACTCCCACCTACTTTCGTATCTGATGCCATATGCGGCTCCGTGTTTTTTTTTTTTAATAGCAATTAAAGTACAAACAAGAGGGCAATCAACGGAGTTGCTTATCTCATCGCTAGCACACGCACTGAGCCAAATAACTCGAGGACGCACGTTAATATGGAAAACAAAGATATGATAAGTACAGATACCCAACTCCTCAACCCATACTGTTACGGGAGTTGACCCCTCATAGAGACGCCAATATCGGGACGAACTAAGTGTTGATTTGACATATGCGCTTTTCTATTCTGTGATGTGAGTATAATAACATTTAACATTACAGAATATGTCATTGTTAGAATAGCGTGGCTTGCGTGAGCGTTATATACACACCGAGTACAATTCTCTGTGCTTTTTATCCGGTATTCTTGACGCACACTTCTGTGTGCTCGAAAAACGAACGTGCTAGTTCCTTCCCGTTGAGAGTGCGTGAGAAATTAAACGCGCATATGAGAGCGAGTAATTTGAAGTAGCACACGTCAATTATATTTAAGATAAATGCACAAAGCAATGTATTCTGCATGAATGTACTACGCGCAGGCACATCAAACTCGTCTTGTAATTTTGAATTTGATTAAATACGTTCTTAGTTTCGTACGCATATCGCTGAACAGGACGACGCAAAGCACACTTCCGCCATGCCCGATATTTCCGTCTCCATGAGGAGTCACTTTCCATTACAATGTTGGGAGATGGTAAATGTCTTTGCTTGCAATATCTTTAGTAACAATACCTAACAAACATCAACTTAAATCCCCAATGGACACCATACATATGGTAAAACCATTGACGTTTACTACTGGGTTCTATGAGACATACGTCATCCGGTTATTGGCAGCGCGACCAATTCATTTGTACATGTTGCGCGCGATACGTTTGGCGTCCATTATGGCTGAAGCTGTCATGTTGTCACATGTAATTGTGATGTCAGTGGAGAACCTCGAGGACGGATTCCCGCGCGAGGGATTGCCAGGCACTGAAGGGCAAAACTCACAGAAAGTAAGCTTATTTACAGTACACGCGCACGGCTTAACAATAGATACTAATGTGAAACAATGGATCCGTACTCTTCGAATCCAAAGAGACGCGCTATCTTGCCCTTCAAAATCAGAGACGCGCGATCACCAGTGTGACCGCGTTGGAGGCTTCTGCGCGCGTGTTGTTTTCCCTACACGCGCCCTTTTGTTGTTGTGCAAAAAGGACATTCTCAGTGCGCTATGCAGGAAATCTGTGCACATAATATGATGTGCATGCTTGCGCGCTTTAGTATGCACATCATTGGAATGGACAGCCAGGACAAGTAACAAGCGCGTCTACACTCTGTCATTTACGTTGCTATCAACAATGTCAAGCAGTCATTGCGTATCGAGACGGTTTTCACAGTCCGCCCTGATATTTGGGTCTCCGTGAGGAGTCTCTTTCCATAGCAATGTCTTACATCACTTACATCACTAATGAACATCATTCATATGGAAAAACATTCCAACACCGTTGACCTTTACTACTGGGTTCTACAATGCTAATTTCCCACTTTGGGACACCACTTTACCAAGTTTGTAGAAATCTGGTTGGAACTGATACCATTTTTAAACCTTTAACTGGATCTCTGTCGTGTGATCTTTGATATCGATTGAATGATAACAAAATATTATGGTAAAACTTGTCGTTCCTAATATACATTTCATGTTTCCTATCAGTGCAATGTTTTCTTTCGGAACTGTAGCCAGAAAATGATTTCTGCATAATTTGACCTTTGGCCTCTGACCTTTGAATGTCACCTCTGACCATTGACCTCTTCTTTCATGGTTTGCAAGACACAATTTCCCATCCTGGAGTACCTAATTCCCACATAGTTTCAAGAAAATCGGTCTAGCCGTCAAGTAGCAATTTTGAAGATTAGCAAATGTGTATTCGACCTTCTGTTACGTGACCTTTGACCTTGGTTGCCATGGCATCCATAAATTTTGTTAGTACCCGAAACGTTCATCATTTGTGTGAAGTTTCATGTAGGTGGGATGTTTACCTTTGGAATTGTACTAAAAATACTAAAAATGTGATTTTTCACAAAACTTGACCTTTGAACTCTGAGCTTTGACCTTTACTTCCGCGGGTTTGGGGGACAGTAGTTTACACACTGAGGTACCTCCCCACCAAGTTTGAGAGAATCGGTCCAGCCGTTTAGCAGCAGTTTGTAAAATAAAACAATGTACATTTGACCTTCTGTCACGTGACCTTTGACCTTGGTTGCCATGGCAACCATACATTTTGGTAGTACTAGACATCAGTAACATATGTATATAGTTTCATGTAAGTGGGATGTTTCCTTTTGCAGTTATGGTAAAAACACTAAAAAAAGGATTTTTCACAAAATTTGACCTTTGACCTTTACTTCCGAGTGTCATTTAGACACGAGTTCCTACACTTGGGAACCTCCCCACTAATTTTGAAAAGAATCGGTCAAGCGCACAAGGAGGAGTTCATGGTACACATTTTCACTTAAATATATATTCTCACATGACCTTTGACATTGGTTGCCATGGCAACCACATATTTTGGTAGTACTGGCCACGTTTATTATATGTGTGAAGTTTCATGTCAATGGGGTATTTCTTCTTGGAGTTATTGTAAAAAGAGTAACTTTCACTAAATTTGACCTTTAACCTCTGACCTTTGACCTTGATTTGCGGAAGTCAGTGCTGCACCGGGGTTCGACCTAGGGCACCTTCCCACCACAGAGTAGGATAATAGCAACTAGAGGGCGGACTTCCCGAGACAGCTGTGATCGCATGGGGACTCGGAAGCCATTTTGTTTGGAGGCAAAAGACGTTCGTACGCTGTTGAGCTTACATTGAAACACGTACAAATTACACCTATTTTTCGTGTTCAAAAACATGTCACAATCTTTTCATGTAAGTGATCTGTATTAACCACAGACGGAGAGGGAGTTATATGTGATTTGGATTGTAAGATTTTTGTGGTAATTTTATGTTTTATTCTCAATGAAGTAAAAATAAACACATTTTTTCTCCACAAAGTTTGCACATTGGCTTAGTCACACTGAAACATTAAAAGGCTGCTCTTGACAGTCTTGTGCAAACTTTGTATAGGGTGCCTTTTCGCGACAGGTCATACTTTAGTCGAAACTGAGGCTTTTCAAAAGGACCGTCGCAGCATAGGCAGAGGCAGGCTGGGTTTGCAGCCCCAAAATTTTCAGATTACTGTGTTTCTTTTCAGAATTATTAAGATATGACCAAATTTTAAGGGCTCAAACGTCATAACCCCAAATGTTATTTAGCCTAGATCCAATGTAGGAGCCTACATAGGCTACATGTATCACTTTATTGTAAAGGTGCATAGGCCAGGGCCACCAAGTCAACTATTTTTAATTCTGTCAACTTGATGCAGTTGAAGTTTGGCTACTAATACAGTAATAGACACATTGACAACATGGTGTCGTTCTTGTGTTTACTGTGTACACCAGACTCTATTGGGGGAGTGGGGGTTGCATCGATCATGTTTTACCAGGGTCAGTGGTAAGGTTTTATGGCTGAAGTATCGTAATTCTAGAATAACTAGCTGCAGCACATGGAAGCTCCGTTTGGGAAAACGTAAGGCTTCATATCAATAGGCAACAGATGCAAAATTGAGAACGACTCGTATTTCATGAGTGTTTTACACAGTACAAATATTCTTTGGCTATGAATGAGCCGGGCATCCTTTAGTACTAGATTACTTTTAAAAGACTAAGCGGGTGGGCAGTCAGAATTCATGTTGTTTCTTTGAGGCTGTGGAGGAGAGTGGGATATGTATGATTCAAATTTTGTTGTGAAGAGGCTATGGGAATATGAAGTGACTGCGTAAACCCCCTAGCCTGGAAAAGCAGAGCTTCAATCTCACTAGGACCCAATTCTGCAATTGTGTGCCAACTAAGGTCAGTCCGCTATGTCAGACTGCCGTGTACCGTAGTACTAGTACCAAGTAATATTCAAAGAGTTGACCAGACACCCATTTATAGTTCTGGTCAATGCCTAATGTTACCTGTTACATAACCAATTTAAGGCTTGTTTAACAATAGCTTTCCATTCCTATTAGGGTATGTCTAGTCTAGGTTCTGAAAGATTCATTAGAATTGTTTATAACTGCATGTTGCCAGTAAGTAAACAAATGTATAGCAAACTAAACTATATGCTATAGC
>WURT03009109.1:0-16514 GCA_009936505.3 Holothuria glaberrima
GCTTCCACATTGACATGCGTCCTCCAGTTACACGGCTCAGTGCTAGCGATGAGATAAGCAACTCCGTGGATTGCCCTTTTGTTTTTTATTTTTTTTTTATCATGCACCATTACTCACTAGATACGCCTTAGAAGCGGCTTGCTTGGAACATCTTATCAGAAATATCAAATTCACAACATTTCCTACCGGTATGCAGTCGTGCTGCAGAGTCCTCAGTTTGATACGCAGAAATCAGGCAAGGATTTCTGTTTTAATTCGGTCAGGAACAGAGGAGAAAATTAAGCCACAAATATGATGGTTTTGGTTATTTTCGTCTCTAACTCGGTCAATGAACCAGTTTATACTACAACTCAGTGTATTAAACTTTGCGATACATAGATACCTCTTTCTAATTTCGTAACTCTTTCAATTGGGTTTTAGTAGACGAGCAAGATCCTTGACACGACCAATCGCTTTGGTAACTGGACATCAAATTTTTAAAAATATTGGAATTGTCGGCCATCTGTGCTCTACGTTCATGGGCGTGGATCCATTTCCGAAAGTGAGGGGGACTTTTCACCATTTGCGAATCGCTGTCTTGGGAAGGGGTCCAAGTGGAGGGGTGTCCCCCTCCCCTTTTGGAAAATTTTTGTTCACGTAAGGTGAGCTACATGCAAAATGGTGCTACATTTGGTGCTAAATTTGAATTGAATATATCATCAGGAATGTCTACTTTTTTAGGAAGTTTTCTTTTTTTTTTTCATTTTGCTTGCTTAAGTGATAAATCCTAACTACACTTCGTGAAGTGAGTGAACAGTAAATTGTTAGACTTTTTACCATTTACGAATCGCTCTCCTGGGTAGGCGTCTAAGGGGAGGGAGACACCCCCTTTTGAAGAAAAAGGGAAATTGGAAGTTGTCTCAATGGCAAATGGTCCCATATTTGGACGAAATTTAGCTTTTAATATGTAGTGTCAATTCGTAATCACAGTTTTAGTTTTCATCATTTCTGAAAAAGTGGGGGGACTTTTTGGCGATGTCCCCCTTCCAAAAAAGTGAGGGGGACGCGTCGCCCTCCCCCCATGATCCACGCCCATGTCTACGTTGCCTAAGTAAATATGTATTCCAGGTCCATACTTCCCCGCCAAACTCACTTGTGGTACGCTCTGCGAGAGAAGTCGGCGCAGAGTCTGTAAACCGCTTTTTGCTCTCATCGCCTTTAAATAAAACGTACGCTTTCTACGTACTTTTAATTTCACATTCTGCGGCCCAGTTGCGCAAACCCGTTCTGCACCAACAGATCATTCGATAAGATGGATTCCAGGGAGGAGGAAATATTTCTTTCCTACTTTTTTATGAATCGCAGAAGGAAGAGAAAATCGACAAGGCGGTGGTACGTTAGGCCAGTAAATATTTCCGAACAGCAAGAGTCAAAATTTATCAAGAAAGGGGTGGGGGTAAGAGAATGGCCTTCCTGGGAAAGTGGTTTTAGGTAGAGGTGTTTTATTTATGTCAGGTTCCATAAGTGATTATGTGATGTAATTTCCATCTCATTTGTCCTTGTGTCTTAAACACCAGAGATAAGAAATTTCGGGGTAAAGGTTTGTAGGTTCTCCTTCCTTCCCTTACCTATATCCACGGACCTTGCTAAATGGTTGTCCCTACTGTTCTTTCCAAAAATCCACCTGCATTTGACATCCTTCCACTTCCGGTCATTGATAGGTAGGCCTAAAGGAGCAAGGATCTGGGTGGCTACCCCCAGTAAAAAAATGTTGGGTTAAAGTGTTTTCCTTCTACTAATTGTTAACGACAAAACCCCTTTTTGTCCACTTTGCGATATTAATCAAACCTTTCATATATAAATCTGACACATCTAACCATCTCAATAGCCTAATAGTTTTATAAAACACACAAATATTTAGCATGACATTGCATCTAAGGATCCTAAAATATTATGAAATACTACATTCTTAGACTACCAGATCGGTGCTCAAAGATGTCCCCCGTGTTATTGAGGCCTATGGCCAGCCACGTAGTCAGACAATGTACTGAAGGGTAGTAACATGGCTTCCAGCTGGTGGAAATATTTTTAAGGGGGACGAGATGTGTATTTTTGTGTCAAGACAATGACACCTTTAAACATTTGAGAGGACGAAAATATTTTCCAGCATTCATTTTCCCCTGCACCCCCCCCCCCTCGGCTACGGGGTCGTCTATGGCAAGCCACGTATATTCATATATATATATATATATATATATATCACGATATATTACTACACTCAGTAAAACTGTCAATCATCGTAAGAATTCGTTAATTCCTCACTACGTCGGTCAATCGTTCATCGCCCTTTGAGGAAAATATTTTCTTAGAAAAAGCAATCGTCTCGAAAACCAGCGTAGAGGGTATTGTGCCTTGTTTATTGTTAATTCACTCGTGATTGGATGCACTAGCGGGAAAAAAATGAAATTACTTTTTCTCAGCAGATCAGAGACTGATTGTGTGCACATACAGGTAGTAAAAAGACTTCCGACTAAATGCAGATTACACGCGCACTATTATGATGATGCTACTTGCCGCAACTGTAGCAACGGGCAAAATTTCCGTTCCGCACTGAGATGGCTTTAGACGTAAGAAACAATTTGCTCTAGAGATGGGAGTTTTTCAAAGATTTCGTCGACTGTGCAATGCCTTGTGTATACCTTTGATGAAGAGTTTCGTCTTTTCACCTCCGATAACCTCAAACTGTCAAATAACCTTTGATCTCTACCAAAAACAATATGAATTATTTTTAACTATAACACATCAACATGCCAATTATGAAAAGCATGAACAATGCTTCCTACGTAGAGATATCGTGTTTTGAAGTTTTTTTTTTTTTAATCTCTGGTAACCTCACATGACCTTTGACCGCCACCAAAAAAAAGGGTAATTCCTCTTGATATGTTTCCTATATCACAAGTATGAAAATTATCCATCATTATTATCTTGAGATACCGTGTTTACAAACCAAGTGTAGCAAACATACACACCCGCATTCAGCTTCCGGGTTTCACTTTGATTGGACTTACGGTCAAGTAGGCGCTTCAACATAATTATTTCACTCACACACACATTTTCACATGACACTAGCTATGACACTGTCATACGTCTCAATTTCTGACGTTAAGTGAATTACCAGGGAGGGGCTGTTCCAGAATTTCACAAAGGGGGGATACACACAGTACAGCAGCTTTCGGACCTTCTCAAAAAAGTGGTGCCAAAAGAGGAGGTGGGAGGGCTGGAGCCGTCTCTGTTACAGAGCCTGCGTACAATGCCCTATTCATCTCCCTTTACATTACACGGAGAGATATGAGGTATAATGTAATCAAAACTGCAGGGTTTTGCGATACTTATGCTTTGTTATTTGCAGCCTTAAAGAACCTTTTCAAGCCCCCAGTCACACCATTTGATCTTAATTAAGACATTCGGTTACAAATAATGGATGAAGAGGCACACTCTTATATTGATATAGAGGGAAAAAAATGAAAGCTTACACCCTATATGAATTCCACAGCTGTTGCATATCAATGTGAATTAGAATTCACTAAATTATGAACAAAGATGCCTTTTTTATCCACTTTTAGGGGAACTCATTTTTAGGCTTTTAAATTGTATTATGTATTATTCATTGTTGGCCTTTTATGTACTCTTATACGAGATGCGTTTTATCAATTTTTATTTTATTGTCTTTTTATCATGATTATCAAAAAATTCGAACGTGAAAGAAAATGAAATAAAACAAGAACCTTAGTTAATAAAGATTAATACCTTGGCTTACGAAAATCAAGTTACGATGTAGCCAAATAAATATCTATTCAGTTACTGATAATACTTCCTATGATTTTATTATTTTTCTTCAATAATCTATAATGTAAAATTTTATCCATGGTCGATCAACTTGATTTTTTTCTGTGATGGGGCGGGGAGTAGGGCACTAACATATCTAAGGGGCAACATCCCCGGGCTTCCGGTTCAGGAGCTATATGGGGTCAAAATTCAAAATGTTCATTTTACCCTAAAATAACAAAAATATAAAGGCCGGGTGCATTCAATTCACACGAAAATCGGGCTCGCGCGTTGTATAGTTAACAGAATTGACGCCCCATGCGGTCGATGACGTCATGGGGTTCAGGGGGTAATTGGTGAAAGTTTATATATTGTATCGACTTCTGCTTTTTTGGCCCGATATATAGGCAAAGCTGATGCACCATTTTACGTAAAAGGTTTCGTTTCTTTGCAATATCTTGCCCCAAAACATAATGGCGGCCGTTTGAAGATTTCTCTATTCCTAGGAACAGGGTTAGGGTAAACTAGGGTTCCATATTGTGACCAGTTGAGACAGCGAAATTCAACATGGCGATAAAACACATCAAGAGCTATCACGCGGTATGCGTGAATAGTGTGCGATGTCTACTCTCGGTGTAAGGGCGCTCTAAAGCTTTTTGGAGTAATATTTCAAAGTGGTTAAAAGTTTGATGAACTTGTTACTTACGCACGTATGTAGAGCCATTAGTGTCACAATATATATTCAGACTGGTTTTTATGCCATTTTGTTATGGCCGTGATGACGTCATCAAAAGTGAGAATTTTAACACTCACGAAGGCAATGAGCTAGCGCCCTTATTTTTGATATTAGGTGTATCTTGATCCCCTGTACCTCTCCACAAAACCTGTGATAATTGATTGAAGTCATTCAAAATGGCGGATATTTCAATAATTTCTTATAAAATCGATAAAGAAACATTAACAGTGAATTCAAAGGTCAGCGACCTTAAAAAATCTCATTAAAATTCGCAATTCAATTCCACACATAATATGTGACCTTCAAAATGCTTGAACGAATGTCAATTTTCGCGCGTAAATTGAAAATTTAAGATTTAAAATCGCCGAAAGTTGCATGTTATTTAGAACCCGCCACGGCCTTTCAGGTCGTTCGGATGTACCGTTTTTGAATTATGGACGCCAAAACGGTCAGAAATGGCGCGTCATTGCGGCAAGACGGGGCGTGCTATGCGCCTGCCCTATACATATATTAACGACCTTGATTAGCGCTATCGAATGGTGGGTAATACTTCAGTGCAGTTAGTAGTTTGCTAGGATATCTCTGTTAATTAGCCTGCAAAATTCCCTGGGGTTGGGGTCGCTTCATTTTTTTTTTTACTGCCAGAATCGACGACGCTGAGTTAAATTATGCAGGTTTCAGCTAGATCGGACATTGTGTTGTTAAAATGAAGTCAAAATTGAGTTATCTGAAGTGCGCCCTCATCTCCTAGGTGGGTCATCGGACACCAGAAGTTCCAAAAACCCATTGGATGTGTTAGAGATCTCGAAAATGCATTCCTACCATAGGGTTCAAAGGTGAACGAATAGTTCCAAAAATTTGTATAAGTTATCACATGGGCGTCACCAGACAGTATTAAACGGGGTCGTATTTTGTGTGAAGAAGGAAGTTATTGCCACTCCAGCGGCAATGCTCGCGCGTACCGTATAACGCGAGCACTACGGCGTGGGGTCCACGGACCCGCTTAAGAACCCCTGGTCTGGTCTAGGGGAAGCCCCCGGAAGCTCTGAGGAGTTAGACATTTTTCAGATGCCCATAATGCTGTGAAATTATCGTCAACATTGCTAGTTTGATAATGCCAAAAATATGATAATTTTATATACGAGCAAAACGTAAACCTATGGATGGGGATCAAAGAGAAAGCTTTTAAGTCTTAAAATGACAATGACACTAGAAAGTTTCTCTTTTAAAGTTGCGGGCATATTATGGGATCCATGGGCTCGGTTCAGGGGAAAAACTGGTAGGATCCAGAGGCAAAGGATTCCCTGGACAAAGACCCTCGGAAGCTCGTAGAATATTCAAGATTAAGGAAGTAAAAATAGCTATCCTCAAATAAAGAATCATAGAAAAGTTTTAAGCAAATTGAATTCTGCAATGCAAAGAAATTAAAGAAAATCGTTCAAATCTGCAATGAATAACGTCTCTTAACTGCTCAAGTTATCAGACTCTTTAGAACAGAGCCGTAAGTTTGAACACAATGTGACCAATTTACGTTGTTTTTTTTTTACTTTTAACCTTTCTCCTTCAAGACCTAGAAAATACTGTACATGTCATTTACTCCATTAAAATACAGGTAATTGAAAGGTAAAAATTGAAAACACCGAGCAAAAATTGGAGGGAGAAAAGAAGAATTCGATTGGGATTTAAAATAATGATTGACCCCGGCCACCACTTAGATTGATAGACATATGCAGATTGACGTATGCAGAGATAAAGGGAAGTTAATTTTCAAATATCGGTACCACCATTTCTTAAACTTAAAGTGCCTTTCGACATGACAGATTTTTCTGGGATAACTACCTCTTCATAATACTATCCGATCAAGTGAAAACGCCTTATTGCTGATATACAGCACCGTTGAGTCGAAGGATCTTAAACACTGACAAGCATACATCATGCATTCAGTGCGCTAGGAGTCGAAATCTACAGCATCCTACTTAACAGGTTTTTCTGTGTGTAGTAATGTAAAAAACCTCAGCCAGTCGCTTGCCACAACAATATCTTGGAACTATTTTTTCTTTGAGATTTTAAGACGCACCTCCGTTTTAATATTAAGGTACATCGTATAATAAAAAAGCTCAAAATGGGTCGTTTGCATCCCGACCCCCCCCCCCTTGGTGACGACCATGTATTAAATAGCTATTTTATTGAAAATATCATATGGGTGTCTCAGTAATGATACATGGTATTAATATGTAGTTTCTTGTATAGTAAAAACCATTAAATCATGCGTCCAAACTTAGTTTTATTCATTGCTTGAGGAATAAATGCGTCTACAGTAATCGTTTAAAATTGATAACATGAAAACATTATATAAGAATAGTTAAAAATGTTGGTAAAAGGGATGTGGGGATTTTTGATATCTCTTATCTCAAGAACGGAAAGTCCGATAGAGACTAGGATGGCGGCATTGTGATCCGCTTGGTCGAATTACTATAATATGGTGTTACTGGGGAATTCTGAGGGGCCAGATGAAACTTTTAAAATTTGGATTTCTTGGGTCCCCCTTTGTAAAATTAAAATTTCTCTATTACAAAAGATATTTATAAAACAAGATATTTCCTGTGGTACATTTTATGCTGTATTTTATCTTCGCACTAAAAAACGTGTATTTAATTTTCGGACTGAAAACCTGTACTTGATTTTCGGACAGGAAACGTGTATTTCATTTTAGGACTAAAAACGTGTATTTCATTTTCGGATTGAAAACGTGCATTTCATTTTCGGACTGAAAACGTGCATTTCATTTCCGGACTGAAAACTTGTCGGGCTAAAAACTTGTCGGACTGCAAACGTGTCTGACTAAGGGGCGCACCCCCTGGTGATATGGCGGCTATGGCGAACTCCGAGCTTCAATAACGTAGCGTGCCGTACAATAGGTTGGGTAATCCGGTACTTATGTTCAGTGGCAAACCCTGTCTCGATACCTCACTTGAAAGTTGAGCATTTATGCCACTTACCGCCCACCAGGTATACTCACGGATAGTTTCGAAACCTGCGCTGAAGCTGGTGGATGATTTCAATACTGTCAGACATGGATATTAATACTTAGTTAATTAGTTTCGATATAAAAACATTTTCATGTGTATATTGTAACGTTAAACCTCGACCTCTCATTTTGAAACTCGATATGTTATTTCGAAACTCGACATGTCATTTCTACTGTTCGGTATTTATGACACTAGACGCGCTCCGTACGTACTAATGGCCACAAAATTTACATCATATTCAGTCCCAAATTTCAAACTTTTTGAGCGCTTCTCGCCTGACCTTACTGAAAATGTGTCGGACTGAAAAGGTGTACCCATTACCAAGACCCAAACATCGCATTCGAAAACAATAGTTTGCACTGTCGTCAATGGCTGAGCATTAGACAAAGAAAGCAGGTTTGTGCTTGTGCACTGTATGTGGTTGTGCGTTAAAAAAAGGAAAAAAAAAAAGAAAAAAATGTGTCCGAAGTGAAGGTGAGGAGAGGAGCGATGCTGAGATAATACATGAAGAAATTCTCGCTGAACCGTTTGTTTGTAAATGTCAACAGTGCTGTCGAACTCGAAACCGGTTCACGATTCACGATTTTAAGGACACGGGCTCGTGACTCGGAATCGGAAGGCAAGGACTGGGACTCATACGGTCCAGACTCGTGACTAGGCTTTAAGTTTACCGAGACCGAGCTCAAGACCGCAGGCGGAAGAATTTGGAATAACTTTTATTATCCGTCGTCATAGAGCGCTCCGCACGATATGTCTTCACAACATGAGCTGTATAGTGCAGATGATATTCTAAGATGCCCCCATACGTATGTAGGGGCCATTATTTTCGCTGATGGCCCAGAAGTTCAATCCGGACGATCTCAAGGGCCACAGCCAGACATGCATCCATGGCTTAGCCTTTAGGCGTTATTTTGAAAAGGTTAGCGTTCCACCTGAATATGTGGTGTCTAGGGGTAAGTCACGTCGAAAGGCCCGGTTTCAGAGCAGTACGGAATGGAATAAAAAGGGCTAAGTCCTGGAAGCTCTGAGGTTATTTTCAAAATAGTGGACATAAACCTGAAGAGTTATCTACGCTATCTATACATGTCATTGAATATGCACTCAATTGATAATCCATTAGGCCCCGTCCAGACCGAACAGAACGGACAACAAATAAAATTATGTCAGATTCAGGAGCGCAATCTTTTTTGAAAAATGTATGGTTGGGGAGAAATTGATTTGGCGTGACTTTACTGAACGGAGTGTCACTATCTGTTTACTCGCAAAGCGTATCAAGAACATTTTTTGCCTAAAGAGCCTCTTAGATCAGGCGCGTAACCAGGAATTTGCCAAGGATCGGGCGAAGCCTGTAAGCAAACTATCCAAGCAGAGCGCAAACACAGGTTGGCGCGAAGCTTACATGACAATTTTGGCCTCCCAGATCGCTGGAAATGGCACTTACCAGACCTTGTAAGCAGGGTAGTCGCCAGAGCAACTTAAGTTTCGGCTAATTGTCTGAACTGGCATATGTGCCTCACCTTACCCGCATGGAATCTATCCCATTTTTGAGCCATTAAACTTTTCATCCCCCCCCCCCTTTTTCATTATTTTCATTCATCCATGTTGAGTGTTTATGTACTGTTTTCAATGATGTAATCATTCATTAATACATACGGTATTGAAATGATGTTTTGTAACATCATACTATTTTTTCAATGTATGTTAATGTATTTTGAGTAACAAACAAGACAAGTCTGAATAATTTTCGTGCCGGTCTTAGGCCCGCGATTTTAGGCTCCGTGCCTGTCGTCGAGGGTCAGGGCTAGCCGGGCCCGGCCTGCTCCCACCGGCGTGGCAAAAACACTGCTTGTAAGTTGCATCTAAGCATTTACTTTCTATTTTTATTTCCTAGCGATATCATAAAAAAACTCATTAACAAATACAAAATATATACCCAAGGGGGGGGCTGTCGCCACCCCCTCCCCTTCGCTACGCGCCTGTCCCAGATCGTCTTGAGTGGCAAGTTACCAGGCTGAAAAAGTTGTATCTCGATTACGTATTTTTTATCGTGAAATATGATTATTTAGAAATGCACAGTTCAAATGAGAAAAGACAAATAAGCTAGAGGAAAGAACATATTATTCGTCTTATATATGTTTCTATCAAAGGGCATTTGGTCGCATAAGATTTCGTAAGTTGATTTCAACTGGCCTGCCTAGCTCCCCTCGCCACCATTACATACGTCAAAGTTTATGTCCCGTCGATTGACTGCAGTGAGCATGTGAGCTGGTGGGTGGTTGGGGATTATTGGATTATGATACGGTTTGCACGCAGGGATGTAGCAGAGGGATTGATGGTGGTATGAAGGTGCTGAAATTCAGTGTGGGAGAATTCTAACTGCCGCAGCTAGTCCATACAGGTCAATCTACAATAGGCCTCAATTTAACCAGGATGTAGCCAGACACCTCACTTCTAGTGCACGCCTTTTGCTTCCAAAACTGATATGTTTTCAGGTTGTAGGGAAAATGTTTTGTTGGCAAATATGCATCCAAAATGCACCCTCTTCACAAGAGTTTGGTATTAGTCACCCTTATGAGCGGAAACGGTTGCAGAAATGAGGTGAAGCTCTTCGAAAGGATGAAGCTCTCACGTAAAGAGTAACGAAGGTACATGCGCGGGTACAGGGTTGATTGGGTCCGGAACATTTCCAAAAAAAAAAATAAAAAATAAGGCGTCGATATATTACTTAACAAGCAGAGCAATGAACGCAAGAAAAATTTGGCAGTTTGCAACAATTTTAATAGAAAATATTACAAGATCGATTGTTTAAAAATGGGAACCACCATACCCCCAGACACAGCTATCCCGCCTACGCCGATTTTCCCAACCGTACTTATTTGTCAATTCCTGCCTTTCCACCAATACGAAAGTAAGGAAGAAAAAAAAAAGTAGTACCGTGTTCGGCGTACATTCAAAAACACACCATGTGCAGTAAAAGAAGAGCAATCGCCCACTGCCATTCAGACCCAGGGCTTATGTCATAACACACAGCAACATTGTATAAATTGAGATGTAAAAATCAATTATTTGTAAAGTCCTTTTCTTAGTGTACACTTTATCCATATGGGATTGTATCTAAGTCCCCTTCTGATAGTCAAATGTCTCAAAAACAACTGGGGGAGGGGGGTAAAACCCCATTATGCATCTGACCCTGGCGACCATTCAGTTGCGCCCCTCTATTGAAAAATCCTGGATGCGCTACTGGTACATGAAAACGCCAGAGTATCACTATATTTAACGCAATATCTCTGTCAATGGATAAATCAGTCTCTTTACATTCGAGAGCTTCAACAGTTTTTCAAACGTATGGTGAGAGGCGAGTAGGTAGGATTTTTGAGCTGTGGGCCACGGTAGGGAATCTCAAGTGCACCGAAGATTTACATCGAGTGCAAAGTGCGAGTTTGTACTAGTGGGGTCCAGGGCCCGCGTTAGAGCCCTGACGTGGTCTAGGCCTGAGGCAAAGCTACCTAATGTCTTGCATTGATACAGATTTAAAACACAGAAAACCAACTTCAACTAGTCTGTCAATAAGTACATTTATTTTACATTCAATTTCTATGAAGTTCCATTTTAGTGGCTGAATACGGGCTATTAAAGAGGCACATTGGTGACGTTCAGGGCGAATCTGAGATTATTTCCAAACTTGGACACTAGTCTGAAACGCGAGATGTCCATTAATTGACAGAAAATTTTGTATTGCCATAACAAACGTCTTATTTTCGATATAATTTTCATCCGTGATGGGCGGAAAAGCCACAGTTATTACCATAAGGGTCATCATGTTTGTGTGTACCGGCCATTGAAACTGTTAGTATTACTTAAATACTACAAAAAAGGCAAATTTATCCATTTTACGGTAAAGATTGATTAAGTCATGTAAATGCTTAAGATGTAAGCAGCTTCTTTCAGTTTTACTCTTCCCCATTTGTTCATTGTTAACCCTTTCCGCTTTCTTTTCTTTTTATCCTTTCTTTTTTTTTTACCAGGGCGCAGGGCTGGAGGACTCGAGTCAGGACTCGGCCTCGAGTCCGGACTTAAGTCCATTTTTTGGTCTCGGGCTTGGACTTGTACTCGGGCTCTCTGGACTCGAATTTTGGCTTGGACTTGGAGTCGATTCCATCAAGTCCAGCCTTTTTCTTCATCACATTATTTTTCTTTGATATAGCGCACAGTAGGCCTACTGTTATTATGAACGTAATCCTACTGTACTATAGGCAGTGGCGTAGACAGCGGGGGGGGCAGGGGGTTGAACCTCTCGAACCCTCACTTGCCCCCCAAATGAAATTACAGACCGAGAGAAAAATATTTCTGTAGTGGAAAAAAAGCAAAAAAAAAGTCCTCCAAATTTAGGATACTACAAGTATGCCCACGGTAGTTCGGTCTCCAAGAACTGGAATGCAAAAGGGCAAAAAAAAGAAGGTCATCGAAAATTCGGGCTCAGCCTGTTGTGCAAATCCTGGCCCCACCAGTCATACCCTCCACCCCCTCTGCCCCCAGATTGAAAAGTCTGATAGTCTGACTACGCCACTGACTATAGGTAAAAGAGAAAGAGAATCCTGATACCTGCAGCTGTACCATAACAAGATCTTAGTGAAGGAAGATTGCTCAGTAATCCTTATCAGCATCTTCACAACCTTCGATAGCCTAGATAGTATTGAAGGGCATCAGGAAGCAATTGCATGCATGTGCATGCAATTGCTTTTTGTGAATTTTTTTAGGTTGGAACATGTTAGATGAGATGGATTGGCAAATGCATGATAAAATTCAATAACAGTGCAACAGGGACAATTACAGTACTAAGCTCCTCTTGAACAGGCTGCAGTTTACATTGTGTTCATTTTAATATTTTATTTTATGTATTTACATATAACAGCATGATCAGGAGTAAAATCTGTTCAAAACCAGTGTATTCTTAAATTCTAATTCCACTTTACCGAGTATTTTGCCTTACTGTTATTGACTGAAGATTTCACAGGAAAATTAGATTTAAAATAAAAATGAAAAGAACATATCGAGAATACTTGTTTCTCATGTTTATGTTTATGTGCAGTAAGAGGTACAATGAGATGAAACCATTCTGTGTGTTAGATGAGGCTGTGATAAAGGGGCCCTAGCTGTATGGTCTATAGCCAAGTATATATATAAAATGGTTGTGCAGAGAGCATATTTTGATCAGCTTTTTACGATAATTTTATTCAGGTGGTTTTTCTAATTTGTTTGGTCAGTTTGTAGCTGCAAATTGAGCTTAGTGCAATAAGCCTTCAAAGCTAAATACCAGAAAATACTATTACTTGTTTTACAATTTTGGACTTGGACTCGGACTTAGACTCGAGGGCACTGAACTCGGACTTGGACTTGAGCCCCTCGGACTTGGACTTGGACTCGGACTTGAACTTACGGACTTGGACTCGGACTTGGACTCGACTACAGCCCTGCCAGGGAGCACCCCACGCATGTGATAGGTTAACACAAACAATAGGAACTAAATGTTTAAAATTTTAATATAATCCATGACAGTCACTGTCATCATACTACTCCATATAATCAAAGGGCTTCCATGACAGCTGTACTAAAAACTCAGTGACACAAATATTAAACCTGAAGCCCATTAAAATATCTTTACCTTTCTATAACGTTATACCAATGCATGTATTTTGGTTGTTTAGTGATCAGTGGCGTAACCCGCCTGGTTGAAGAGGGCGGTAGCCTTCTTGTCAAATGCTTTGTCCCCTTCTCCACTGCTTGCTCCCCGAATGAAATTTGTCGGCAAGCATATTGAACAAAAACAACCAGAAAGCCAAAAGGCTTAGTGATTCGTTGCCTTGGTAAAAATGATTTGTGTACTGTGGTTTGGAAATTGACTAAAGCCAAACAGACACAATACATTCACTCAACATGTGAACTACTTTTTGTTCTGAGAAACTCTTTTATTCCTTTGTACTGAAATCTTGTTTAGAAGTTTCTTTGATACTGTGAGATCCCTGCAACAAGTGAACCTACATGCCAACTCGGCCCGATGCCAACTCGGCCCCTATGCTAACTCATTCCTATGCCAACTCACCCTGTTTGCCAACTCGCCCCATAACAACTCGCCCCCCATGACAACTCGGCCCCGTGACATCTCAGCACCATGCCAACTCGCCCCATGCTAACTTAGCACCATGCCAAATCCCCCCTCCCATGTTAACTCTCCTCATGCCAGCTCCCTCCAATGCCAATTCACCCCATGACGTACAACTCGGCCCCATGCCAAGATATCCTGTTTACAAGCCATTATGTGACCTCAAATGACCTATGACCTCCACCAAAATCAATACGATTCTTTCTCTTAACATAACAAATCTACTTACTAAATATGAAAAATGTCAGTCATTGCTATCTCGAGATATCGTGTTTACATGGCTTTTGACCTCTGGTGACCTCTTATGACCTTTGACCTCTACCAAAACGATACGGTTCCTTCTCTTAAGATGACAAATCTACATACTAAATATTAAAAATGCCAGGCATTGCTATCTTGAGATATCGTGCTTAAAAGGTTTTAGTCTTTTGACCTCTGGTGACCTCAAATGACCTTTGACCTCTACCAAAAACAATAGGGTTTTTCTGCTCAACATCTCAAATCTATAGACCATTTATATGAAAAGTTTTGGTCATTCTTAGCTTGAGATCTTCTTTACAAGCCATTTACAAGGTTTTCGGCTTTTGACCTTTGGTGATCTAAAATGACCTTTGGCCTCCATCAAAACAATAAGGTTCTTTCTCTCAATATGACAAATCTATATACCAAATATGAAAAGTGTCGGTCATTGCTATCTTGAGATATCGTGTTTACAAGCTAGGCGTCACATACACACATACATACACACACACGATATCACCATCGCATAGATTCCTTGCCTGCCTTCGGCAAGGAATCAAAAAAGGGGATACTTTGTATCTTTACTGCTAATATATTAAGGTATTTGGGGAGATTTTATTGTTACATTAAAATCACAAAAACGCTATCTTGCTGCGCGCTTCGCGAGCACGTATCACTTCATACTTGGAAGCCATACATACACAGTCAAATCTGAGAGCCGTTATTTGGACTAAGTGGGTCTTACAGTATTTACAGTATTACTACAAATTAAATTTCCTGCCCTATCTCCACCCAAAAAACAGCTCCTTGGTCAAATACAGTTAATACGCGTACGTGCGAGCTACGTATACATGTAGGTATCATATATACGAGACGTATTACGTTAACGTATAGTGTAAGCTTGGGTATGTGTATACGCATAGGAATACGTGTAGGCCTACATACCCTCCTCCGTTCAAACTCTTTTCTGCCTCTTTTCCCCCCTCATATTCCCAAATAAAAAGGACTGGTACACCGCTGTTAGTGATATTTCGTAGTTTGCACTCTGGTATTTACTGATATTTCGTACGCATTACCCTAAACTTCTCTAAAGTTTCAAGATGAAATAGTGATTATTACCCACTCTTCCTCAGTTCCGATCCATTACTTATAGCTAAATAAAGTACAAACCCTTTCCACCTTTTCAAGAAACTTAATAAGTAAAATATATAAATTTAAATAACCTCAAACAGGAGCCGCCATATGTTGTACAATGTTGGGAAGGTGTGGAAAGAGACATATTTGAAGGGGCGGGAATTGTTCTCAGATTGTTTATAGGCTAAATGAGTAACTTTTAGTTTCATCGAGGAAGATGGGGACACTTACATCGCTAAAATTTTCGGGCTTTAAATGTACTAACAGAAAATCAATAGAATGGAGCCAAAAGAAAACGACGAATATTATTTCGGGCTCAAAATATCGATATTCTCAAACGAATGAGTTTGGTCGAATTCCCTTTTCCACTTCAGCCAGGTTTCACTATTTTGGCAGATTAGAATTCATGCGCCCTGCCCAGGTAAGTACCCTGTCGAGTCGCCTCCTCCGTCGGGAAAGGAATGAACTTGGTGAGGCGGAATAGCCTGAGAGTCAAGAATAGTGTGTTCACAAAACACGTGCAATTCCCACCATGGGGTTTAATTGGTCGCGAATGACTGTCGCTGCTGGACATCGTCGAAAATGGCGAAAGCTTTGGCTATATTCAAAATATCGTTGTCAGCCGCGTTGTTTGTATAATGAAGGAAAAAAATGAATATTTGTATTTTTTATGAGTTATCCTAATCGCAAAATTGTAGTCCTAATTGGTACAACTTTCCCCGACGAAGCTCAAATGAAGTTTAATAAACAAACAATGGAACATAAAATTTTCGCACGCTCTTCGCGCAGTATGCCACACGGTTTAATATTGCCAGGCGCGCAACCATGGAGACACCTTATTGGCCTACCGAAAAAAAAAAAATGAAAACAAAAATAATATACAAGTCTGAGACGTCATTCCATACTCTGGAAAATAGTGCCTGGGAGGTGCCACTTCTGATGATCTAGGAGGTTTTTCCATCCAAAAGTTTCTTAAGCGCTTCGCGCCTACTATTGGTGGCGCTCCGCTTACGAACTGAACATTCTCAATTACTTTCCAAAGTCACAAAGGTGTCCCGCTTGGCCCAAACCCTAGATCCATGCCTAAATTCTTATGCTAATTGATCCGAGATTTTACCCCTGCCCTATTCCTTTTCGACAAATCTTAGTCCCTCTGTCATCACACTTTATTTTGCATCACTTTACTCAACATGACATCTGAGCAAGGTCTGAAAATTCGGGCAGTTTTAGCTCAGCTGAAAGTTTCAGTTGAGCTATTATAGCAGCTATCGTACGTGGCAAATATCTGTCACTTTTCGACATCGTGTTTAAATGCCTGGCATTTGGCTATTTTTTCAAAGATTTGACTGAAATTTGGCTGACGTGCATGTGAGTAATATATCTTAATGATGCAACCATTTTCGATATATAT
>WURT03009120.1:0-16511 GCA_009936505.3 Holothuria glaberrima
GAGCATTAAAGGCAATTGTGGACAGACGTGATAGATAGACAGATAGATAGACAGAGTGACGGTGGCGGATCACAATATCTCAAACAGCTCTTAGAGCTGGTTTGAGCTAAAAAGTGAATTGAAAATGTATGGTAACCTTTCGAAAATATATTTGGGGAAAGAATGGGGTAATATTTTCAACCTAGTAGGAAATCGCTTATAAAATGTTGAGAAGCAATGGGGTAGTTCTACCGATGCTATATCTACTTGCTACAAAGCTTACCTACATACCATTCAGTGATCTGTGTTCCAGCCCCCTAGCTCTCAAAACGGTATTTAGGAATTCAACATCTTCCAAACACTTTTCGCCCCCACTCTGTAAACATGTTTAGATACTAAACACACGTTTCTAATCCCTAAAAATTTTCTTTCAAAACACGTTTAATCGCTAAACATGTTTAAAATTTAAAAGTGTTTAGAAAGTGGGAGGAAAATAAGTATTCAATTGCTAAACAAGTGTTTAGAGTGTACAAGTAATGGTCCTCTGCCGAGAGGTAAAATTTCTGTTATGACTTTTCTAGAGTATATATACATCATATGCTGCGGCTACGATCAGAATTCCCATGCGTGCCTTTGCATCTGGTTATTGACATCACGATTACTGACCTACTTGCAGCTGCGCCCGCTCGTATGCTATAGCTGCAATTTGCACTGACACGTATTAGGACTTGCCAAAAACCAACTTTCATGGATTTCTATACAGATATGCATATATAATCATCCCAATTACCAAATAATGACAACGAATAAGAAGAGCTAATAAATTAATGTCAAGTTTTACTTCTCCCCATAAAATAATTTTACAAAATTAAATGTGTCTAAGTTGCCCTTCTTTAGGAGGGGGAGGGATAAAATTTCGTAATTATGAAAGATATAAAGTCTGAATTCAAATTGAAATTCCTGGGAAGTATCCTTCCTGGCAATCTTCTCCGGCGGCATCGGCACTTTCACCAAACATTTTTGTGTAGTCCACACGCCAACTGATAGTGACTCTCCGCTTTTAGATACTATAGTATCACGTATAACAGGGGCGTAGGATGGTCTGAGCCTGGGTGGGTGCGACATTTGAGAAGATGGATCTCAACGCAAAGAAGCCTGCATAAGCGTATGTACAGGCGGCAGAACAATGTCACCTCAGTCATTCCCTAAGTCTGCATAAATTGCACTTTTTTATGCATCATATGGTTTATTTACAGGAGTGGTATCCTTCCTTTGTCACGACATAAATGTGCCTTCCTGTGAGATGTCCCCCTCCCCTTTAAGAAATTTTTGTTAATTTAAGGTTGCTCAGATGCAAAATGGGGACATCTTTGGAATATTTTTGGAACTGATTATATATGGCTGGAAAATGTTCATAATTTAGTGAATTCTAATTTTTGGTTAGGTGAAAGAGAGTATGTTGTCTAAAAGAACGATACGTTGTCAACAAACCTCCTGAAGTCCCCCCCCCCCCACTACCTTAAAAATGGTCATGGGACGGAGTGTAAACAGTGACGAATGCGCGGAAGGGTTGCGCGCCGAAATTTTTCATTAAATAATATTTCAATGACAAAACCTTCATTCAGGCTCTGCATCGAGACAATTTCAATTGCCCAACAAACCTATATATGCCACCTAAAAACAGGGGCGTAACTCAATAGGATTTATTGGGGGTGGAGATATTTTCGCCCTGCGAAATCAGCCAGTGCCCTGTGACTTCATGTTGTGAAAAGAAAGGTAAATAAAAGCTGATCCTGGCACTGAGCACTGTGGATTCATATTTTACTCGGCAATGGGGTAGCCAATGTTGCAGCCATAAAGCGTACGGGACTCTTCCAATTTGGGAATCTCAAAAAATTGCGCGAAATTCGTTGCAGTTCAGGTGCATAATATAGAGCACCAATGCACTACACTCGCGAGAAGCGCGAAGATTTTTGCACATTTTTCGGGCATTCGATCGAAAAATTCGGGAACTCAGTAGAAAATTCGGGCAGACTTTTCACCTTTACTTTATCTCTCCGGAATTTCACCTATTCTGTACCCGAAATTTTGTCGTTTACTGCCCGAATTTTCGACCTAAGAATTTTTGGGGGCATTCTGCCCCATGCACCCGCCTCTCACGCCTATGTCGGCAGCCATGCAACACAAAGAACAGAACAGTTCATTGTATGTATTTCACAGTCGAGATCCTCATAACATAGTATAACAAGTACACCTACGTATACTTGATCTTTACTTTAATCTATAAACATGGTAATGTTGGTATGCATGCATTATCCAATAACACTGTAAAAAACATTTTTTTTTTTTTTTTGTAAAGTATATACCCAAATAAATCAACAGTTTTTGTACCGTTTACTTGAAAGTTGAAACTTCTGCATCATTATAGGCCTCTACGCAGTGTAAAAGAGTTTACTTTTTTAGGATTTGCATTTTTTTTTTTTTTTTTTTTTTTTTTGTCGACCAATCATTTAGCACGGTATCAATGTTTATGTTGTCTGTGAGATCTTTCTCACAGGTAAGAAGAAAGCAGTCGTTCAACTGCTCGTCGGACATTGAAATTAGTTTTGGCTCAGATTTAATCCCGGAATCTAAACTGTGACATTGCAAAGCGCGTGAAAATTTTGGGGTTTAAGCCTACACAAAGAAGAATCTGTACTTTTTTAAAGCTCATATAAGTCAAATGTCATAAAAATTATGTTTACTCCTTTTCTTTTGTTTTATTTTGGTTCGAAAGTTATTATCAAACTCAAAAAATATTAAGACTTTTACCCTGCAAAATATATTTTTGCCCTGCCAGAGTCACATTTTTGCGAACCACCCCAACCCCCCCCCCCCTTGAGTTAGGCCCCTGCGAAAAAGCCATTCCTTTACCTGGTAATTCGTAAACAGCTTTCAAGTTTTTCTGCTGTGCTTCTCCGAAAACTGCTATAGGAAGATTCTGATACAAAGAACAACATTGAAGTTAATTGTAGTAAGGTTAAAAGCGAGCGGAGCGCGCAAAAATTTTGAAAGTTTGCGAAGGATTTGCAAACATTTTGATAGTTTGAGAACTATTTGTAACTTAGAAAAAGATTACAATAGATGTAACACTCGGTCGAAAACACCTTACCCTACCCCCCCCCTTCCACAGAAATCTATAGCTTAACGCCTTTTTGAGATCATTATAAAAATTTCCAGAATTTTATTCAGAAATCGATTGGGGCACGTGCTCCCATGCCCCTCGTTCCGGCGCCACTGATTGATAGTATGATTGTTTTCGTCCTCAAATTGGAGAAGTTCCACCCATCTCATCTCTGGTTCTAGAAAGTAAAGAACTAACAATCAGAAAATGTACAAGTTTGATCAGACTTTCGTATAACGCAAAACTTACAAGAAACCTCCACATGACTACCACTAAGTCTTATGATGTATTGTCTATGTATTCCGCGGGAAAACATTTCCCTTTAAAAAAAACTCTCACCGCAAATTTGATATTGGGACTGGACTGTAAGTCATAGTCCAAGAAAATACTGACAATACCATTTCAAGGTATACTTGCGGAGCCTGAGAAGGACGATCTCAGGGATTATTTTTATCCCAAATTTTTCTGGCACGCTCCGCGCCAACTAATAATGCCGCTATGCTTATAGATAGTCTTCTAAAAAATTTTCAGCTCCCTAGTCCAAAATTCTTGGTGGGCCGCTACATGTGGCGTCAGATAGCGCACCACCTAAGCACCTAACCTTAAAAAAAAGCTTGCAGCAACGTCGCAGCTGAAGGGTGCACAATTCTTACAAAACGTCCAATGCCATGGGGCGATATTCCTCTTATATATACATTAATATATACACTTCTGCCTATTCATTCCGAGTATAAGAATAACACATTCGTGTCGTTACGTATACAAAAGCTGCTAGATAAATTTATAGTTGCCGACTTGTATGCACCTTCTTGTATGCACAAGACTAGCGTGCTGGGTGGGGACGGCGGTCAGGGAGTAACACGGTAGTCATATGTGGAGCTTTTTTCGCTTAATGTTTTTTAGAAACTTTTTGTCTCATTTTGAGCGGAACTCCGACTGGTGGGGGGAGGTGCGTCCGCACCCCCAGCCTACGCCCCTGTATTAGTCCCAACCCACAAATAATGTCACTTCTTATTAGCACTGAAAGCCCCCCCCCATTTGAGAGGTTACAGGGCTCCTGAGGATGAATATGGCCCTAGCTAAAATTGAACTCGGTAAATAAAATGAGATTTGAACAAAATTTAAAGCAATAAAATTGGTCCAGGTTTGTCACATGGATGACATTTTACAGTAAAAATGCGAGAAAGCAATACTCAATAAAAAACGGAAGGTCATTCAAATTCCATTAGTATCGTGACAGTCAAATATTGATCATTCCATGTCGTGATCATACAACTCGACAATGCGCCGGTCCTTCAGGGGGGGCATTGCTAATATCCGTTACTTTTTCTGTTCGTATCACTTTATTTAACTTCTTTAATACTAACTATAATTCAGGCCTTGAAGGGGGGTTGTTTTACGACGCTAAGCAACCACAAATGTGGGAGACCTCTGGCTTTTGAATTACAACTTGACGTCGGGTAGCTAACCAACTCAACAATTTGGATCAAATTTGTTTTTTTTTTTTCCTTTTTTTTTCCTTTTTTGAACCGTAGTTCATTGCTCTTGAATGAAAAACCCACCTTACTTTGACCCGGCCGGACATCGAACCCAAAACCTCCCGCTTGCTAGGCTTCATCGCTTCAAATGCCACAGCCTTTAACCACTCGCAACAGCACCGCTGAATTAGCTCTGCAGATTTGTTGCTTGCAGATTCTGTTTTTTTTTTTTTGTTTTTGTTTTTTTTTTGTTTTCTGTATTTTGAAAACTACAAGAAGATAGACCAGGGAGGTGTCAGTCCTCCCTTATTTGACCTATGTATGCATTATCCTTATACATGCCTCCGATTACTTGTGGCTGTCTGAATCTGGTAGCAACAAACCCGAAAATATACAGACGGTAGGGGTGTGGTAATGGGAGACGTACTCATTCTCAAATGATTCATCATCATCATCATCATCATCGTCGTCATCATCATCATCATCATCGTCGTCGTCGTCGTCGTCGTCGTCGTCGTCATCATTATCATCATCAAGTGCCATCTTCGAAACGAAGGTTGGCCACCATATGGCTCTCCATCTGGTTCTGTGTTCTGCGGATCGTTTTACTTCAACCTTGCCGATTCTCCTCTTGAGCTTTTCATCTAACTTTCCATCATCTTTAACCGTGGTCACCAGATACTGATACTCATGAACCTGCTCAATTATGTGTCTTTAGCCTTAATTACAAAACACCTTGGTGTGGATTTGCTGATGCACATGGTATGATGATTATGTTTTGAAATAAATAATGTTACAAGGGAATTATCCTTGAGAGTACTCTCTAAAAACGGTCGGTTCACGAATTTGAACCGAATGGAAACGGAGGGGCAACTTTGAAAAATCTGTTCAGACATTTGACTAGATTTGGTTTAAATTTAAACGCATTTGGCTAAATTCTGAACCAAACTTAGTCACATATTTGAACAGATTCCGGTTAGTTGCCCCACCGGCCCGAGTCGGTTCAAATTTGACCGACCCCATTTAGAGTGTAAATAACATAATGGCTTCACTACTATATACATAGTCAATGGCCTTACCTGTCCATGTCGATTGACAAGAGGATGCAACAATGAGAAAAATCACAGTTTAGTCTACGTTTCCAGTATAGAAGTTCTTGTTAACCTACGTTTCACATGGTGGTGTGGATACTCTGTCTCTACACTTTTCTATAGTCGAAATTGACAATTCTATGACTTATTCAGAAGTGTAAAGGAAATGCAGGTCTAATGTCGACAAACTCCGTAATGAAAGGATCACTAAAATCCCTGCAATGAGTTTGTACCATCTCTTGTTACTTAAACAGATTGTGTGTGTGTACGAACGAGAGGCCTGTTAAGATACAGATGAATGAATTATAGTACATTATTCATACCAGCTATATAAATTTATATATTTTAATGTACTCAACGTAGAAACGAAGAGAAACACACATATATAAGCTGGTTGATAGATGGAAATGACTGTCAGTAAGTAGATCATAAGTGTTGCCATTGCTGAATCTTACTCAAAGAATTATTAGTGGGCTATAACGCAGGGGTAGAGAACGTCTGGGCCGCGGGTCGGATGCGGACCTCGAGACCATTCGATCCGGCCCGCGAGGTTATTCATAAACGTAAATCAGAATCACTTATAAGTAATTGACAATAATGTTTACCACTTTCCGGGTATTTCACGTAGTCTGCTGCGAAACACTACCAGTATATATTACTAAATTCTTGCCTAGACTTTCAAGTTCCTTAGATCGCACCAGGACCTGTTTGGGGCCCTTGCTATGGGCCCTATGGGGAAAAGCTTATTGCACCCTCTCTGTGTGCGGTCCGCGAGCGGATTATAAACTTTAAAACGGACCGCCAGAGAAAAAAGCCCCCCCCCCCTATAACGTTACATACTAATGTTTGATAGTCTTCCGAGCAGCTCACATACAGGTTCATTTTAAGTAATGGCTGAGAAAATGCAAGATTATTGTTACGTTACGCCTTAAGATAAATCAAGGCAAGATTTGAAGAGGGTAATGTAACTTGACAAAACGAGGTCTACATTCAATTGACACTGCATGTATAGTTGCCAAGCAGCAGGTAAGTGAATATAGTCGAGAAGTAAAGAGTGTGAATAAAAGTTAATAACAGGTACGTCACAATAAAGCTGAAACATTTATTGGCTAGGTCTATCATCTAAAATTACCAGATTTTGTTTCTGTAAAAGGAGGGCATCAATTGCCCACCTGCCCCTACCCAGGTGCCACATGGGTAGTGTCCACAAGGGGATGAAACGTAAATCTCCTTTGAAAAAAATACTTGAAGGATTGCTACATGCATACTGAACCAAATTTTGTAGCCTTATACAAGACTTCTCCTGTTTTGATAGAATCAAACTTCATGATATGGGGGTTAGAGATTTATCAGAAAGCACCATCACGACACCAGCTAAGCCGAACACAACAATCTTGTAGGGCATGTAGTGCAGTAGACTATGAGGAAATGGCCACCCTTTTGAGGTGGTTAGATGAGGTGGTTGACTGGGATGGAAAAGGTAAAGGAAAAGAGCGCCACCTTTTTCACATAGACGAGGAATTGCCCCATAAGTGTTGTTGCTGCTGGAATGCTGCTAAGTGTTCCCCCCCCCCCCCTCATCATAGTCGAAACGGCAAGTCTGTGCATGAATATCTCAAGTTACGCGGTAAAAGATGAGTTTAAAACTTTTTCATCTCTCTGAAAAGAAATGAGTAGGTTTATGAGTTCGATAAATAAGCCAATCCGGCTATGAAATGCTGCCATTAGAGGTGCGCCGGATTTGCCCGGCGGGGCAGCCACCCAAAGCCCCGACAGCCTCGATGCTGTCGATTGGGTGGTGAAGAGGGATTTGAAGGAAACCTGTGTACTAGCCATGCCATTTCGGGGAATATATGTCATAAGATTTGTGTACACTACAGGAACATATGTTCGCTCTGATTTAATGTTTTTCCATGAATCTAAACTCTAAATTTGCAAAGCGTGAAAAACGCGTGAAAATATTTTGGGTAAGCCTACACATAAAAGAATCTTTACGATTCAAAGCTTTAAGTTGGGCCCTATCGGGCATAACTTTGTACTTCCCTCCTCGAGTCAACAAGCCGTACCGCACGACAGATACAAGAGAACATCAAGTAGGTTTAGTTAAATGAGTTAAAATGATCGGCGTTTACGCAAATCAATGTATTCTGCTTATTTAAGTTATTTGAAAACGTGGACAAGGTTTGTACTATATTTTGCTAAAAGTAACGGAACTGAGGAAGAGTGGGCAACGGGTGCCGAAAATTTTCGGTTTTATCACAGAAATGACCCTTTTGAAAGCCAAAATCAGTAAAGCAAACATGGGCGACGACAGAATTTTCCTGACAGGGGCCGGGCTATGCCAGTGACCCCAAGTTCCGACAGCCCCTATTTCGAGGGGGCCGTGAGAAGGGGATATAAAGGAGCATAACTATCCCATGCCATTTCCAGGGCGTATTTTGCATAATATCACTTAATACTTCCAGAGCCGAGTTGCGAAATTATAGTGTATTAGTAGATATATAGATAGCCGTGTTAGTCCGCTTTTTGGCTTCCAATACTAAGTCAGCAATATCTGTCACTATGTAAACAGGTAAAATTGGGCTACCTTGTCTCCAAAAACCCTAACATGTCCCGATTTTTCGCAAATTCACATAATTATATTCCACAATATTTGATTCGCACGAATATCCTATCGTTCGATAAGTTTTTATTTTAAGAATACTTGCAATTAGTGTCCTAAACATATCTAAAAAATAATAACATACATCCTGTTTTGTTTTTCAACATTTTACGAAGCTTGAAATTGTATGATGAATAACATATACTCTTGTGGTAACAATTACTAGGCTGCAGCAACGGATTCACATCGCGTGCTGATGAGTGATTACCGCCACGAAAATGACAGTTCAAAATAGAGCATTACATAGCCTAGGTCTAGCTCAGGAGCAAAGTGTACGGTAGAAAGAAAGTCCGCTTACCCTGTGCTACTCAGTTATATGTCATTGAAATCCAAGGAATGGTGGTACCAGTACTATGTTTTCTTACCACTAGAATAGTTTGTTTACTAAAGCGATCATTTAATCCAATTTTATTTCATTTAAATTGTCTATACTGTCATTACAGGATTGGCTTCCCTGAAAACAAGCCAAGCTTGCCTGCCATTGGTTTCAAGATTTGATTAATAAGATCTACTTTTTGCCGTTACTACAAAGATTTCATTGGGCATCGATGGACAGAGTTTTTACTAATCAACTCTTTCAACTAGACAAACATGTTTACTTAAATCAGTGCCGGATTAACAATCAAGACAACCTATGGGTTACTCGGGGACCCACCGGTATTTTGACTTTGAGGGGGCCCCGAGTATACTTTCGACTGAATTTTAACAACTGCTGACTTAAAACATAAATCCTGACCTAATTTTTGCCTACCAAAATATATACTCTGCAGCACTTAGTCTTAATTTTACAAGATGAGGTGTTTTATAGTAAGAAATTTCCTGAAGATAGTATCTCAGGGGCGTAGGCTGATCTGGGCCTAGGTGGGTGCGACATTTGAGAAGATGGAACTCGGTTCCAAAAAGCAAGCACAAGGGTATGTATAAGCGGCAGAACGATGGGGTGGCGGGGTGAACAGGCTTTTTGGAAAAGATGTGAACAGCTGAAATATGCCAGAGATTGATAGTATGATTGTTTTCGTCCACAAATTGGGTTTCGACACTGGAAAAATTCCCATCCATCCCATGTCTGCCCCCTTGGGTTTTGAAATAAAAACTTAGTAGTTAATCACTGACTGATTTTCTTTGCTTCGACCACTAATCAAGAGAACCTCATAACGAATGATCCATCATCCCAAGCCCCAGTCTAAAAAGGATCATCTGAAAATGAAGATACGTCCCCTAAAGTGCCAACAAATCTAAAACGAGAAACTACTAGAGGAAGTTTCACTGGAAGATTGAACACCATCAAACCCTGCCTGATATACAGGCACACATATTAGCGTTCGGCAGAACACAATCTCACGCTCCCAAAAGGAAAATAAGACTATAAGTTTTCACGAATCGCCCATAACCTATAAAAAGGTGAAAAAAATCCTTAAGTATACTACAAGAATGAGTTCTCGATAATATTAATTATAAAGATTTATAACCCGAGCCTATCAAAGTAAGGCCCGAAATAATAAAGTTCATAACTTAACGCCTTATGAGAAACTTTCAGAGAATGTCGCTTTCAGCTCTCCTATAAAAGTTTCAAAGGGATGCCTTTTGACAACAACACTTAACCCTTGCTTAAATTGCGAAAGGGACTTACTTTTGAGAGCAACACTCTAAACCTCCTGCAAATAAGCTAGGAGAATTTAAGAGACCGTCGGAGAGGTGGGATATGAAGAAAACCTGTGTACTATACCATGAAATTGCGGGGCATATATTGCATGTAAAATTTGTGTATACTAGAGGAACATAGTTCCGGGCTAATTTAATGTTTTTCCCGGAATCTTAACTGTCCAGTTGCAAAGTGCGCAAAGCGTGCGATTTGTGTGTGTGTGTGTGTGTGTAAGAAGCCTATGTACACCAAAAAGGGTCTGCACTTATTTAAATCTTATACAGGACAATTGTCTAGGCACTTGGGCCCCATCGGACATAATTTACATTGTACTTCCCTCCTCGAGTCACTAGCAGTACCGCACAACAGGCACAAGAGAAAATTAACTAGGTTTAGCGAAATGAGATGAAATTCCATACATTTACATAAATTCATGTAGCCTATTCTACTTATTAAGTTAGTTGAAAAGGTGGAAAGGGTTTGTACTATATTGAGCTGTAAGTATAACGGAACGGAGAAAGAGTGGGCAGAGCGTACCGAAAAATTTTGAAATTTATCGCAGAAATGACCCTTTTGAAAGCCAAAATAAGAATTCCGACCATGGGTGGCGACAGAATTTTCTCGACAGAGGCCCGGGCTATGCCAGCCACCCTAAGTTCCCGGACAGCCCCCATGTTCGAGGGGGTGGTGAGAAGTGGATCGAAGGAGCCTAACTATCCCATACCATTGCAAGGCATATTTTGAACACTATCACTTACTTCTTCAAGAGCCGAGTTACGCACTGATAGTCTTCTTTTGAATCTGAAACATGAAATTGCTTATTAGAGAAATTGTCCTTGAGAACACAACAAAAAAAACAGGTAAACCGTTGGGGCAACTAGTAGCCGTCGGGGACTGCATACTTTATCGTACCGACTAAGACTCTCAGACTCTAAAACTGTAAAAATTCTCCGACGGGCAGCCTTCCCCGACGGGGGTCATGGCCCCTTGCCCCTATCTGGTATCACCCCTGAATGCAACTGGAAACAAAGGCGACCCCGTCAGGACTTGCCACAATCCACGACATTTACGCAAAAATTATTACATTATGAACTTGTTATAAATATATGGCACCTGCTTATACCCTCATAGACATGTATTCCCCAAGATCTTGTCACGGCTAAGGAGAAGGCTTCTGTGGTAAGTGCGTGTAAAATGGGCTACCACAGTGAAATTCAATGGGCTTTACTGGAAGTTTTTCAGATGGTACTCTTTTTGTTATTTTTCTATCATGAGACAATCTTGATTAATTACCCAGACCGTTTTTAATGGTTCACTTCTGATGAAGTTTGGCCATCATATGCCTGAGCCAAAGTAACAGAAACCGGCTTGGTCACAGGACCAAACTAATAATAATCAACCCCGGCACAATCTCTTGAAAAATCCCATCAAGTATGGCTTTTCCTTCAAATGTGCAACGTTCACCGACTAACCATGTGACGTCAGATAGTGCACCACCTAACCCTTACTTTACTATGTTCATATGGACATTTACATTCCAAACAGTTTGCGGCAGCGCCGCAGCTAAAAGGTGCATAATCCTTACAAACGCCCAATGAATCGATATTCTTCCTACATACATTTCTGGTTAAGGTATCACTCCCAATATAAGTATAATGCATTCGAACCGTTATGTATACGAAAGCTGTCAAATAAATTTATATTTGCCGACTTGTATGCATCCTCTTGTAGGCACAAGACTAGTGTGCTGGGTGGGGACGGCGGTCAGAGAGTAACATGGTAGTCTGTTGAGCCTCTTCTTTCGTGCATGTAATGTGTTTTGAGGAACTAACCAAACAAGGTCGGATAGGACTGGGAGTTGTACTATTCAGTTTCTCATGACATACTCGACACCCGAAATATATATTTTTGTGTGTCTTCTGTGTGGTTATGAAAAATCAAAATGGCCGCCATAACGTCAGTTCAGGCTAAAACTTGATCCGTTGAACTCAGCGTGGTCTAAAACATCTAGAAAGTCTATTTTTTGCCCACTTGGATGCTTCGGGTGACATCATAAAAATCCAAAATGGTCTACAAAATAACTTAACTTGCCGTAACTCGGCCAGATAAGGTCGGATCGGCCTGGGAGTTGCGCACGTCGAATTCTCGTGCTTTGTTTTACTCGGCAAGGCTTAAAACGGTGTTTTTTTTGAGATTCCCTTCGAGGGACTAACTACGACCTACCCAAGTAAGACATATATCTCTTACTTAGGTCGGTAGAGGTGGCTCTAACGTGGCTGTCAATGGCTCTGATACTTTGAGGGTAGGTACAGCAGGCGCGGTTACAGAACCCGCAATTTGGAGGGGGGCGAGGCAAAATTCATCTAAGTTAAATGCTAAAAGTTCATTGACGGAAAATTTGGGGGGAGGCTAAGGCTTATTAAGCGCCTCCAACTTTCGAAATAATATGCTTCATTGACATTGGGGGGCTGACAACAACTTTGAGGGGCTTAAGCCCTCCATAGTCCCCCCCGTAATAGAACCGCCCCTGAGGTACCGGTGGCACACTTATATCACTTAGCGTAGCGTTGGTAGAACTGTGAGTCTACTACGAAGACGCTATATGGCACTAAGGCAGCCAAAGTCATCCTTCTTTCACCCCAGGTGACGGCAGGAGTGAACAAAAATAATTGCGATAGTGGTAGTTGTTGCAATTCACGATTTTCTAGGCCTGTATGTTTTCTTCGAGTGACACCTACTGTCCAGCCACCCATTCTACGTGGTCTCTATTGATTGTTATGCGGACTGGGGCTTCAATGATAGGCCAATTAATGGGGCTGGGGTGCCAGCCGAGAATAAGCTGTCCCACACGACGATCAATATTTTTTCCAATATCGTCTGATGTGAATCTTTAAGTTTTGGGCCGAAAGTTGTTACATTTTTGGACCTCCTCTCATCTGCTCATAGTTATTGCATTTTGGGCAGAACGTTGTTACATTTTGGACCCCCTCGCAAAATCGTTACATTTTGGGCAGAAATTTTGGACCCATTTGTTGCATTTTAGTCAGAACGTTTTTACATTTTGGACCCAGTTGTTGCATTTTGGTAAGTTGTTACAAACTAGATCGTAACACGCCCACATACACTGTACATATAGGCGAAATTTTAAATAACGCACAAAATCAACGAAAGCAACATGTCGGGTATTTTCGACCACGCTGATTTCAAAGGTAATACTCCCGAGTCGACTAGATAAACCCTTGCGGAGATATCAGGGTCAAATATCAAAATAACGTGGCTTTTACGGGGTCTCGAATCAACATTAGGTCAAGTGTACCTTCCCGACATCTGGTACCCATAAAATGGGTATTGTGGTAAAGCGCAACTTGTCTACTATCCGACAAAAATATAAGGTCCCCAAAAAGTGTCACACAGAGCGAAAATAAGAGGGGACATCAGGGACGTATTATTACGAGTAGGTTACCCCCAGAGACAAAATTTCAAACGCCCATAAGTTGAGATAGGTAGGGAGAAAATTCGACTTTTCAAACCGAACTATTCCAGATCCATTGGAAAACATGCAGTCTGGGGTAGTTTGGTGCGGTGAATTCCGTTTTTTCATATACCCGTAGTGTTCCGTGTTTGAGATATTGGTGATGGTAAATGGAAAATTTAGCATTTTGGGGTCACCATAACTCAATAACACAATATGCTATGAACTTGACACATGACTCATTCGATCCGGCGAGCCGACATGCATCATATATGTGTTACATGGGTAGTTCCTAGTAAGTCCCTCGAGGGAAATCTAAAAAAACCGTTTTACGTCATTCAGAGCCTCAAATCGGCCTGAAAATAGCATTTTTGAGCACTGTTTATTTGACATACGAAACATACGGATCGGGGCATTTCAAATTGAAGAGTTGCGAATTTTATCATGGGGACCTCAGATTTGGACTCTACGGATCCGATTTACCCGGTTTCCACCCAAACTTTTCGGGTCCGTCATTTTGTCCGCCATCTTGGATTTTTTTATACTTCATAGGAGACACCCAAAAACGGGTAATCCGAGTAAAACAAAGCACGAGAATTCGACGTGTGCAACTCCCAGGCCTATTCGGCCTTGTTTGGCCGAGTAACGGCAGGGTAAGTTATTTTGTTGGCCATCTTGGATTTAATGACGTCACTCGAAGCACCCAAGTGGGCGGAAAATACACTTTCTATATGTTTTAGACCACGCTGAGTTCAACGGATCAAGTTTAAGCCCGAACTGACGTTATTGCGGCCATTTTTGATTTTTCATAACCATTTCAGGTGTCGAGTATGTCATGAGAAACTGAATATTGCAACTCCCAGTCCGATCCGACATTGCCTGGTTAAAGGGCAAATCTCATCATCCCAGTCGTAACAATTCTCCCAACTATGCAACTTGTAGCTCCTCCCATAACTGTATAATGCTCCTCCTTGTGCAGACTCAACCCAATTTTATTGCTTCAAGGCCATGTCCTGGTGAACATACAAGGCTATAATAGTAACCCAAATTAGATGATTTTTGAACCAATCTGGGAAAAAAATTATAAAGAATCTGTTTTCAACGGATTTGAGTAGGTAAAATTGTCTAGGTTTACCAAAAAAGATGCCGCCGGTGTCGGCTGGGGAACTTCAAAATGGCGTCCAAAATTCCCGCCGCACGCAATTTTTTACGAAGGGTGGGTAGGGTAAGTTACGAAGTAATCATATATAACGTTGATTGAGTGGATTGAGAAAATGATACTTAGTTTAAGGATGGGGGCTCAAGAGGCTTATTAGATGAAAACGTATTTAAGCAGGGCCGGCGCCAAGGTATTTTGATAGGGAGGGCAACATCATAAGGTGAGTGATCGCCGTCCTAAATGAGGGGCCTAAGGGGAGGGGGATCACACCCCTTTGAGAAACTTTTGTTAATTTCAGGTTGCTTAGATGCAAATTGGTGCTGTCTTTGGGGAATTTTTGCAACTGATCATAATATATGGCTGGAAAATATTCATAATTTATTTAATTCTAAGTTTTGGTTGGGTAAAAGGAGAGTAGCCTGTGCTGTCTAAGAGAAGGGTATGTTGTCAACAAGCCTCCCGAAGCCCCCCTCCCCTTTGGCTAGTTTACAACCTTCTGTCCGGGGAAAGTTTTTACGCAAAAATACTTGCGAGGAGTCCACAGAAACAATATTCTTGAACTATTACGAAAATTTTTCCTTGCTTCATTTGTGCATTATATAAAAGGGTATCTATAAAGGCTGGTATACACCGGAATAGGGCCTCCTGGAAGCTCGATCTATGGATTAATTATATGAACCAGATACAGGCCTACCTCACCCCTCCTCTTCTCTACTTCTTCTTCTTTCTCTTTCGCTTCATCCTTTTATCTCTTTCGTTTTCTCCTTTTCTTCTTTTCCCCCTTCTTTTCCTTCTCTTTCCACCCTTTCTGGCAAAAGAGGGGCCGTCACCCCTGCCCCCTGTGGCGCCGTCCCTGTACTTAAGCGATAGTTTTAATACCGAGGTAACGGGAGCGAATTGTTCTTTTCTAGAACAAACCAACAATTAGGAAATGTACAAATTTTATCAGACTTTTGTATAGCGAAAAACTAGCAAGAAGTCTCTAAGTGCCTATTATAAGTTAATTTATCGCCCATGTATTCCGGTGGAAAACTTTTCCCTAATAAAACACTCACTGCCAAATTTGACCATATTTTGACAATCTGCCAATTATGTTAATTTAAGGAGAGGGGTTTCCATCAAAAAAAATCCCGACAATACCATTTCCAGGAGCTTACTTGCGGAGACTGGGAAGAGCGATTTCGGGCGATCTAGGGGTATTTTTATCCACAATATAGTTTCTGGTAATTCCGTGCCAACTGTTGGTGGCGCTCAGCTTAACCTCAGACAGTCTTCATACAATTCTCAGCCCCTAGTCTTAAATACTGGGTGCGCTGCTGTCAATTGGGGGTAGCGATTTGATGCTACTACCTGAAATGGGGTCGTCTGCTGAAAAGATATGGAGCCTTTAAGGTGACAAATGCGCGCCAAGCGCTCCGAAATTTTTCACTGAAAATCAGTCGGGTTCGATTTTCTCTCCGAAAATATGAGATGGATAAGGTCAAATTAGCTGCACCAAAGATAATAATTTGAGTGAGGCAAGAGGTGAAAAGGTATAGCCAACTTTTTTCAAGAGCCTGGATTCCAGTGAGGCTTTCATGGGGGCGCACGTCCCCTCCAAGCCCCTCAGCCCCCACCCCGTAGCTACGCGCCTGCCCTTGTCTATCCTAAGCAACTCAGCTATACGATCATATACGTCATTAGCATTAGAAATAGGGCTGGCGATGAGCCGTTTAGAGCGAATAGCTATACAGTGTCTTGCTAGTTAGTTAGTTAATTAGATGAGGTTTAACGGCCCAGTTTCCAACAAATTGGTTCAAGTCGAGCCGGCCACGGCCTTTTTTTCCAGTTGTGGCTCACTGGCTTGTTTTCCCTTACTCCATTGC
>WURT03009131.1:14674-35750 GCA_009936505.3 Holothuria glaberrima
TGCTAGGACAATTTAAGAGGCATGGGAAAAAGGATAAGCAACATAGAGGGTCCAAATGGTAATTAAAAATATAATTTTCAAACTTCTCTTGTAGGAAAAGTGAAAGTGGTAAGACTTTTCAGGTCCTCTTGTACACAAATTTGCATTTATTTTGTTTATGTTAACCAACACTTCAAACACATTATGTTACAGCAAAGATACCCCTCTTTTCTAGCAATATCACAAAAATACTGATTCCTTTACTTCTGTACCCTTACATCAAAGGAATTGGTCCATCTTTGAAAGAAATTGTCATTAAAAACTTCAATTTCAGAGTAATCGTCATTCTTAGCAAGTTGAGGTAATCTGCAGAATGTCAATACAAAAGGAGATTTACAATAGGTGATTTTATTATTTATATAAAATTATGTAATAAACCTGCATCGTATTACCTTTATCAATCACTGATCTGAAGCTGCTGGTCAGCCCTGGTTGGGCCCGACCAGAGTGCAGAAGTGCCGACCACATCTACGCTAAGAAAGTCCCATTTCTTACTGGCACTGATTTCATCATTGGAGTACAAAAATCAAATTTTAAACAACAATGCTTAGGACCCTGCTTTATTACTTCTCCCATAGTCCTCTATCTTTTCAGCAGAGGACATCACTTTGTACCCCATCAAGAATTTTGGACATTACCTCACATAAAACCTGTAAATACTGTGGCCCAAGCATTTAGCAAGGGTCCTGGAGTAGCAGAGTGGTTTATTCCAGCTGCTGTGCACCAATCATGTGTTTCATAAGTGCTTAGGTTCAATCCTGTTCGAGGTATGTGGGTTATTCTCAAGGTATTCTAGCTTTTCTCTCACTTGGCAAGGGCTTGCGATTAAAAGCGGTTGCCCAGTCAACCCAAGCACCCTTGGGCGGACCAGTTAACTAGGCCACTTTGCTTGCCTTTAGCAAACTGCCATTATTTTTTTTGCGAACCACATGGTGGTCCACTGTCAGAAATTTTTCCACTTTAAAGGTTTCAAAATTCTACTCTATGCACCAGTAAGATGCACTATAATTTTCATTCCTCAAACTTTTAAATTAATTTGCTACTTTATAATGTGATGAAACTCTCACAACTGTTTTTAGGTTTCCTTCCAATAATAAACATTACTTCATGAAAACATTCCAATAATATGCCAGTTTTTTCAATAAATTTACAGAAAATCTACCTGCCATTTCTCATAGTACAATAACTCTTGAAAAAGATGAAAAGAAGAGAACAAAAAATTCTTAAAAAAATTAGTACATTTTCAAACTATTCACATTTGCTGAGTATAAACGTGATGCACCATTTCTGAAAGAGAACAGGAACGTATACGGACGACATCAAATTTGTCTCAAAGTGTTTATCATCTTAGCCGACTAGATGCCTCATTCTGGAGCCTTTTCATATTCTCCCATTTTTCGGGTGATTGTCTTTTTAATTCCCTTTCAACCTCTGGAGGTAATTGCCATGCAGAACTGTTTGTCTTAGTGTCCAAAAAGAAAATCTGTCCCTGGGCATCTGGGCCCTCTGTATCACGATGCATCATCCACCCCTGGACAAGTTCTGACTCCCACATGTACAGTCCACATGAGCATTTTTTGCACCTTTTTTGGAAGTACTCATCTGCCTCTTTACACATCTCCAAAACAACATCCAAATGGTCCCTCTCCTCAGGAGCTGAGTAGTAATGTTTATCAGAGTTATAAATGGGTTCATGCCGAGGAGCCGGCATAGGTGGTCTGGTTAGCAGAGGATCAACGGTACGGATGACTGAGGTGTTCAGAGTTTTTCTTTGGATAGGATGCTTGAGAGTAAGGCGTGAATCTTCATGTCCAGGGACAGATTTTTTCTTAAAATGGTCCATAATTTTCTGTATGGTATCAAAATATTGAGATCCTCCAACAACATACCTGCCATCTGCCAAGTGACTCACTCGAAAATGATAGATGTGTGTCCTGTTATCTCTGAAATGAAATATGAAATAAAGTGCTTGGAATGTAAGATTGCAAAGGTGCTTATACTAGACACATACTGTTTGAAGTACTGTACTGTAAATTTTTGTATCTTTAAAACCATGATTTACGGGCATGATCAATATTCAAGAATAAAGTTTCTCACATAAAGATGTTAACTGTTTTGTAGCTCTCTAACAACCTGTTTATCCAAATGTTCACATTTCCAACTCTTATAAAGTAATGCAAAACCATTTTGGGGAAAGGGGCTATTCCTAAAATAAAATGGTGAGACAGATGGTACATAAAAGCTGTAGGCCTATATTCAGTCTGTACCACATTGATGCTATGAATATACAATATTTCTGTTTCAGAGTACTTCGCCCTTAATATATACTGTTACAAACATTTTTGTTTTCTTATTTCAATGGACACTGTATGAAACATATACATGACATCATCATACTTCTTTACTGCAAACTAGTTCAAGACACTGCCACAGTTTGTCAAGAGAATATACATGCAACCTGTTTAAGAAGCTTTCAAGCATCCAAAAGTCAACGCAACCACCTTCTGGAGGACAAACAACATATACGGATGCTAGGTTATGTAGTAAAGCAATGTGGTGTGTGGCGCGCTGTCCTCCAGAACAACTAGCACGTCCAATGAATTTGACCTTTTGACCTTTGGTGCAAGCTCCTTATACTGCTATTTGAACCTTTTATAGACTCATTCATGTTTACAAACAAATGACATCACGGTTGGTTTCTGCATGCTGCACCAGCAATAGCTTTTGACGAGCAAAACATGAATGCTTCTTTTCATGCATATGCTCTATGTCAACCAGTGATGTAACCGTGACTGTTCTAAATAGAGTACTTCATATGCATTAGCAGCAGTACAGTCAACATATACTCCATATAAGGCTGTGAAAGTGTAATAACTACTCCAACCATTTAATTGCGAATTTTTGTCATTCTTTAGCGATTTATCATGATAATTACCTATAGATTGTGCCAAAGCTCTGAATCTTTATATCTGGACCTACTGTATTATGTTCCATGGATGTGCAAGCCTAATTGTGTTTGGGGTAACCTGCTATAAAAAGCACTTGAAATTCATAGAGAGCACGGATGAAACAAAAAAGTTTAAACAAAAAAGTTTTGTAAGGAAATAACATGGACAAAAATGGGGAAATTCACAAATGTTGTAGTGGATAATAAAGAGGAAGGGAAAAAGACAGTGTTGCAATTAATAGCAAGTAGCCTTTTACTAAACGTTTATTCCACATGTGATTGTTTTGCGATTAATTGCCACAGAGTCAAAGCCCTATTAACTCTACGGGTGGGATGAAGAACATAAGAAGCTCCTTCCCATGAAACTTTGGTATGAAATGAGAAATATGGCAGCTGGGGGGAAACTTAGGTACATGGAGGGAGATTTGCCTTTCTTTCTTCATCAACACATAAAAAAAAACTTTTTGGACATGTACCTTGTTGCCTAGGAAATGATAAATTTCTTCAGCTCTAGAATCTAAATTAAGACCTTAAAAGGAAACAATGTCCAAATTTATTTTGAAGATACAATTCTGTAAGTTTTTAATTTTCCTGGAAATGAGATTCACAGCAAAAGACACACTCTAGGAATTTCTCTTTGTGAAATTATTTATAATGAAAGTTTGGTGAGGAAGAAAGTGGAAAGTACAAAAGATGAGTAATTACACTTTAAACATGATTTTGGCAGGATTCCAAGATTATTTTGAAACAGCGAAAATCAAGACTTTTTAAAGAACACGATGGCTCTTTTCGAAACTCAAAAATGAAAGCATCAGACTTAGAATGAAAATGTTTGCACTTGTTTAAACTTTATTTCTACTGACCCTTCCTTACATTCTGCAGCAACACAGTACTGTAGTACAGTACAGTATATCCACAACTGGCACAGCACTTTAGCCTCAAGTTACATGATAGACAGTGCATGTGATCAGTCTACAGTATAGCCACCAGTATGTGAGTTTGTTCACTAGTTGATATAGGTGAGTTTACAGTAAGTATAACAGAAATACAGTAGATTGTACACTTCTCAGCATGTGCAATACTGCACTTACAGACAATTTGCACTGCAGACACATCTTACCTAACCTGTGTATACAATACAGTGTAGGGATTCCAGTTTTTCAGACTGTACATAGCAGATTTTCAAGACCAATCACCCAAATTTAATGATTTTTAAGGCCATACCAAAATATCAGACATTTCCCACGTTTTCTATTTTTAATACCATGAAAATATATGACTTTAAATTTAAAGGGTATAAGCAGTCTGCCTTGCCCTGACACTTACTTGGAAAAGTCATTATCTTTCAGAATGTTTCAGAGACAAATACTGTACATACCGTATTAAAGATAAAGGGGATATTCTCCATAAACACATACACTTTGTGAACTTACAAGCTGTCACATGATTTCAAAGAACCATACAAAAATTAGGATATTGGGGCATACTAAATTATTTGCCCAGCACAGGTCAATAGGTCAACTGTACATTACTAGACTTATTAGTTTTTTTTTTTTTTTGTTTTCTGAATGGAACAATTTCATGTGTTTATTGCTTTTCTTAACATCAGTAAAATGTTTTGGTACCACTTCATTATGAAGCCACTGAAAACACCCTCTTTGAACCTCAGCCCTGAAAGTTAAAGGATAATTGTCCACCACTTACTTTTCTGATGACTACATTGTCTTAAATTAATCAAATGCATCCAACATTTCGGTCCCACTTTGGTACAGACCAAGTGAAGAAATGAGATGGCAATGTACATTCTTGCAGGCTATTTTGGTGATTGTACTGAGAGTTTGAACAGGACTCAATGGCAAATGGAAGTTACTGAGGATCTGCCATAATAGTACAAGGTGCCACCAGCATAGGGGCATATCCAGGAATTTTCAATGGAGGGAATGCAAGGTTTGATTGATCTCTGTCCTGTGGGAGGGAGGCTGGTCTAAGGAGAGGGATTTGGAAAATTTTTACTTTCGTAAGAAGGCAAAATGATGCTATATTTGACACATTTTAAAACATTTTTTTTCCTCATCTTTTTTTCATGCATGATGACCAGTGTGGTTAATTTTAGTTGCGTGACTGCAGTGAAAATCATTATCACAACTCCAATTACCGGAAAACAAGCATGGGAACTAATTTTTGATTTAGCCACAACAGTACATGTAGGCCAAATATGTTAATTACTAACAATCTTAGATGGTTTTAGTTTCAAGCCATATTGCTGCCTATGTTGAAATAAACACGTCTTTCACGCACTGTACGGTACGCACTGTGAGCTAACGAGATTAAGTAAAAGCTGTTGAATAAACAATTGACCAAAGAGAGGGTATTTATGAACATCTAAATGTTTTATCTCAGATTTACACTGATTGTTACTGTTACACTTTCAGAGGACTATCTTAAAGGGAAAATGTAGTCACCCCAATCAGAGTTATAGTACGACCGGTCACTCTAGTTCATGAATGGCCTATTTTGATCAAGTGACAACATGTTTGTTAGTGAATTGTGAAATTCAAGGAGAATTTCTCCTTGCTTTACCTACATGCATGTTTAAAATAGTTATGTTTAAAACGTCTTCAGAATTGCTTGTAATGCAATAAGAGGAGATTTGCAAGAGTTTTTTGATTTTTCAATGCAAATTTTGGGGTGACTGCCTATTGCCTTTAATTAAGCTTCCCATGCTATCAATTATTCACTGAATCACAAAGGGCCATATAAATTACTCAGTAAGTTCCCATACTGTGAACTACGTTTTATTTTCACTTGTCCCAAATTGTTATTAAGTAGAGTGTGTTAGGATCCATACTGTTATTTAGTTGAGTGTATTAGTTAATAAATACAAAGTGATTGTATCACGATGAATATTCATGACCTTAGTTTCCATTGTCATGTAAGTGACTTTTCAGGAATGATGATCACAAGATGGGCAAAAGTGCAAACGAACAGTGTGTGGGGTTCAATTACTTCATCTATAGTACTTCATGTCAGTCACTGTAGCACTAAGCAGCTACATTTCACTTCACTATGTCATAGTTTTACAATTTTCATTTTCTTGGTACTGTCTGAACTAAAGTTCAGACAGTGCGGTGGGGAAGGGGGGAAGAAAGTCATGAAACTATAGATGTAAGGATAGACTTCCTACTTCCTACCTTGAGAAGACATTATTAAAAGTTACACCTCTCTCTCTGGAAAGTTTGATTGGTAGGTTCGTATTTTTGCTTCCATCATTTAATTTGTTGACTAACCCTTACCCTTGATGATCTGTTCTTTTTAAATTCAAGCCAGCTTAACACAACAGCTAGATGGTTATAAATTTGGATATTAAGTACACTTCCTGACATAGAAGACCCAGCATTCAAATAAACATTTCAAATGAATTCATACTTCACAATATTATTACTTATTGTCAATATTGGTAGGATTTTTGTGGGGATTTCACTTAAAGGAACGAGGCATATTGAACTTCCAAGCCAGTTTTCACAATCCTTAACTATAAACTTAGGACATGGGTGATGTAAACCTATTTACAGTTGAGATAACCTGGCATAGTAAAACATTAATGATATGTGATACAAAACTAACAAACTTGAAAGTGTCAATTTCAATTGTCTGTCTGCTATAAAGGAAAAAGCAAGGGTGTGGCTGCTTACTATGTCAATATTAGATCAGGTGATCTATCACTAAGAACCTTGTTTTTGCTTTTAAACACTGCCCTCTACTGAAAGGGAAACAACTAACCTAGATAGACACTTTTCATTCAGTTCTAACCATAAGTGACTTTTCACAAGTATCATCAAGTGATAATTTTGTACAAGATGCATGTATTGCAACGTTTTAGAATTCTACAAAGATTAAAAGGAAGTTAAAAAGAATATCATAAAACAGATATTTTCTCACTCTCTTTTTTTTTCTTTTTGGAAGTAGCGCATAACATTTGCACATGAACCTGACAAAATGGCTCTTCTTAAATTTTCTTCATGAACTCGAACACAGCAATGCCATCCATGTTAGTGCCAAGTTGCTGTTGTTTGTTTTGTAATTATAGGGAATTCATATTTCAAGCCCAGCAGGGTTTTTTCTGTGTACAACCTCTTTTACCATTCATCCAATGTTTGTACTTTTCTATGTATATGTGTGAAGTGATAAAACAGATATTAAACGAAATGAAACGAAACCGGGACCAAATATCAAACCACTGAGCCTGCCCCTGGCATTTGAAATATTGACCACATTACAGGACAGTACTTTATGCATACTGTATCTTGAAAGGACATGAAAACCTCTCCACTGCATGCCTATACTTACACAACAGAGATGGTCAATGCGTTCTCCTCACTGTTGCTTTTCCGCAAAATGTACGCTCCCCGTTTTGACATGAATGGTCGGAACAGCCTCTCTACCTGCATAATGAGATGAATACATAAGTCAAAAGGTTGCTGCAGTAGTACAAAACATAATAAATTATCATGCACTACAACACACAAACTGAAGTACAGTACTCTTCATTTTCTGTGGATATGCAACTAAATATGAATGAACAAAGTGGTAATGCAAGTGTAAATGAGTAAAGATTGATACGTCTGCAGTGCAGGATACTGTTAAATTTGCGAAATCTCTACACAAATACCCTTGTGTATTTGCATTTTGAATTTTTTTCACAGGCCTGTATTGCATCAGTATGACCACAGTAGAAAATACACACACGTGCACACCCACAATAAGGTATAAGGAGACAATGAGCAAAGTGCAAGTATTTTTTGCCTTGGCCAAGGGAACAAAAAACCATGGCATTTGAAACAAGAATGCATTTTCTGGTACAAAAAAAAATGACTTTTCTGGAAAATTACTTTTTCTGAAAAAAAAAAAGCAAAATTTGACTTTATACATATTTGAGCTGGTGGACCATCGTACTAGCCTTTGTAGTAGCTTTGGAGCTGCTGCTCCCCATTTTTTGTTTTGTAGCTTAACAAAAAGTTTGTCTGCCCTGCAGACTCCCAACCCAGGTAACAGGGTTCGCATTAGGCGCGGGATTGCAGGAATCCTGCACAAGGTTGTTAGTCCCCGCACAATGAAAACTTATTGAGGGGGAATTCCCGCACAGATTTTTGTATGGACCCATTCTGCAAAATGTATTACATTTCTGCCTCGCAGGCAGAATAATTTGAGCTCACAACTGCACACACTAAGCCAATGCAGTAGTGCACTTATTAAACTACGTGTGGATGTACTTTCTATAATTATTGCCATGAACTGTTGTTGCATGCGCTGACTAGTTCGTCAAATTGTAGTTACGCTGTGCTCTGAGGGCTTGACATGGTTGTATTACAACATAGACTCTCCATACAGTTTGGTTGTGGCTGCTTTCAAGGTGACTTATAACTAACGTTAGACAAGGTTTCGCATGTATACATATATACAATACATTAGGAAGGCATGTGAGCTGGTGCGAGCAGCTCTAAAGAAAAAAGTATCATATGTCAAAATTAGCGAAGTAAAGTTTTTGAAAATATTGTTAGGGGCTTAGTTAAAGTATTTTACACGTCTCAAACATATTTTGTGAAGTGAATGCCAACTAAGTAATTTTGGATACCTGTCAATTTCACAATGGGGCTTGCTACCAAGACTGCAGTCAATACACATATAGTGTGTACAACAGTTGCATTGAAATTTGAAAGGACTTGAATCTTTGGAGGCTTGAACTTTTGGGACCATAATCTCAGAATGGTAGGTACTTGCTAAATTGGCAAAACCTCCTCATTGACCACGAAAAAGGTTGAGTTGCTTGAAGAGTGTGTGTAATGTTAACTGTAGGCTATGCAGGAAGTTTTTTTTGGTGATAGTTTACACACATTCCTGACTTGGGACCTCAAGTACAGTGATGAGACTGCACTTGATGTCTTGTGTCTGCAAATCTTTACTTCACCTGATACAATCAGTGCAGAAGACATGAGTTTTACTTAAGAATCAGTGACTACAAGTGCTGATAGCCAAGGCTTGGTTGTGAAGGTTACTTGTTAACTTATATACTGTAAATCGTCAAAAGGTCAAACTCTGGCCAACTTGAAAATGTAGGAAGAGGTGGGGCCCTGAGGGTGGGGTGGGATATGGCTACGTCACTTTTGGTTTGTGCCCTGTAGGCACGTGACGTGTCAATTTTTCCAAGATTTGACCTGGCTAGAATTTCTCCCTCCCCCAAGATTCACAGACCCCCCCAAATTTTAGACCATGGGGGAAATTCCCCCCTTAAATTTTTGAGCTAGCACTAACCCTACTAGGTGAAGTGATGTAATTTAAAAGTCATATTGTGGCCCTCCTTCATACAGGGAAGTGATACTAAACCTCCCTGATTCACATCTAAGGTGGCCTGAAAAAGTTTCACATTCAGTAGTTCTTGACACACAGTCATATACTGTACAGTACAAGGAACAGGAAAAAACCATAAAACATGACAACTGTTTTCTGTTCCTGAGCACTGTGTATATCGTAACTTTTCCTGTGAAGAACTTCCTTGACACGTACAGGAATTAATTTAACATTTACTGTAAATCCAAACAACAGAGATATGTAATGACAAAAGTGAGACAAGATGTATGTCAACAATGAGGTCCCTGGGCATAAAATATTGTAGTGCAGAGGATCTTTTTTTTCCCTTCTTCTTTTTCATCTAGAAAATGTGGTAGGCTGCAGACAGGTGCAGGCCAGGTTTTGTCATCGAGAGCACAACCAAATGACATCAATGACACAGTGAAAGCATTAAGGGCTCCTCCCCCCCCCCATGGGAGCATGGACCCCAGGTGCACAATTTATAGCCTTCAGTGGGGTTCAGAGGCAGCACTGAAAGGAAACAGCTCTAGGTAATTTACAGAGCAAATTATTAGATGACCTCTAATGTATCTTCAAGTGCACTAAAAACACATGAGAAATCATATTTTGCCCAGTTTTTAAAACAGCGTAATTCAGACCAGTGTGACAGATGATTCATGGGATTTATGATTAGGAAGGATGGCTGATGGGAAGGTTTCATGGAGCTTCTAGAACATTTGATGTCACTCAGCTTTTCTACAGGAAGTGTTCATGAGACTGTTCTTTTCGATTGATGAATATAGCAATTTGGAAGACACTTTAGTTTAGTAAAATTTTACTTCTATTTGCATTGTACAAGGTTCCAAAGCATTAAAATTTAACTGACAACAATGAATTTGCAGAAGAGAGTTGATTTGAATTTTTCAAGCCTGGGTATTTTATTCTTATTACAAGATCAAATCTCACAAAAATATGATAAAAATAAACATGTACTGAGATACGCAAGCCAACATTATTGCACCCACTCATTATGGTGTACAGTATGCAATAGTTTCACACTTGCCAACCTCAAAATGGCAAACCTTGAGGGTCTTGCAAGAAAACTTGGAAATCACATCTCAAACCCTGGAGATTCTAAATAAGTCTCGTTTGTAAACTAGGAAGATTTTAGATGTTTCTGTTCACCCTCTTAATAAAGTTAAGATGCCATCTACAATGCAGACTGTTTGAAAACTGAGGAAGGTTTAGTTCGACATATATAGAAGGGCTTTCACACTTTAGTCACTTCTGTGGCAACGATACATCTGCGAATTAATAACTTAACCAGCGGGGGAAGGAAACTTATCTGGCATTGCCTCAAAGTAATTTGCACCGTAAGATCTGGCGTTTTCACTGTGAGACGATACCCGAAACCGTGAGACTCACAGTGAAACCGTGAGAGTTGGCAAGTCTGTAGTTTACTGTACATAGCAGAATTTTCAAAATAGCCTACAGTACTGTAGCAATTTGGTTAACCACCATTTTGTATTCGGCAGATCAAATGGTGGCTGACACATGAAGTACAGTAATTTGCAGTTTCATACAGTTTATTACAGCACTGTACGTGTAAAGTTTGTACAGAGCAAACAGTACTGTAAAAGTATTTAGGGTGCAAAGATATTAAGATACGATCGCCCACCTGTAGTAAGCATCAGAATTCTTATGCTGACTACAGCCGCATCAGGTCAAACTAACTGGATTGTCTATTCACATCACAACTGTATAAACTGTTTGCACTGTAGTAACTACAAAGCACACACTAATGCAAACTGTACTGTATGTACAGCACTGTTGTGTTGACAGTGCATCTGTACACCACTGCGCACAAACCAATACAGTATTGCAAACTGTACTTTCACTTCATCGCCATAATACAATAAATTTAGTGAACTTTCCGTTTTGCTATTTGCAGTGATGCCTCTGAATTCATATCTTTTGACTGCTACAATACAATAAGCTATAGCTGTATAACTTACAGACCTGTCACGGAAGTTATTCATTAAAGTCATTTGCTTTGTATATCTTCATACTATATTTTCCTCCTGCTTGACTAAAAAATCCCATCTCCATATAACGCGAGAATACATTTGAAAATACTGTACATCGTTTAAGTCATATCACTTTTGAATAATCTTGTTGTACAGTCAATTCCTTGTAGGGGTATTACAGAAATTATACGAGACTGAAATATTCCACATATGTTTGACTACAGTGTCATAACATTTGTAGGTTAGCACCTTTTGGGCCCCAAATAATAAGCATATGCATGTTACTTTGTTTTTTTTTTCTTATGAGAAAAAAAGCTAGAGAAACTAAAACTGAAAGCTGATTCTTCTCAAAGGAAGTGGAGGAGTTTTGACAACAATGTGAATTGACAAGAATTGTTGACATGGGGTATAAAAAGTATCAAAGAGTTCTCCACATGTTGTAGTTTGACTACACTTTTGCTACTGTATTGTCAGTCAGCACAATACAACTCATCTTTTTCTCTGAGTACTTACCAGCTGACACAATGCAACAGCTGCAACTTTAACCAGAAAAGCAGGGATGGTAATTCTTTGACAGAATGAAATGCTTTCTCGCACTGTGAATATTCACGTTTTACAATGTTTTTAATGCCAGCTTTTCAGTTTGGCCTCTTTTGACCTCAAGTGACCTTTGACCTCCACCAAAACAAAAGGGTTCTTTCTCTCAATATCAAAATCTACATCCCAAGTATGGTGAGTACTGTAAACACAAAACCCAAAATCAAAAACTGACAAAATGAGCCATGGAATGGGATGCGAGCCCGGGCAGTCAGATTGGGAACCAAATGGTTTCCACTGCACCATCAACATACATGTAGCCTATATGTGAACTGCAAGCTGCTTTTAATAATATGGTCACATCATCATTGTAGCAAATCCATCATGTAAAGTAAGGGTAGGTGGTACCACCATCTGACGTAACAGGGTGAACCTTGCACATTTGAAGGAAAAGCCCAAAATCATAAAATGCAATTTCATACGAAAGACTTGAGTGGCATTACAGATTTAATATTATGTGCCTGGGTTGGTTAATATTGGTTTGGTCTCTAAATTGGAACTACTACTAATGAATTTACTAGTCATGCTTGTGAAGGAGCCCCCCCCCCTTCCCACGGACGTGTCACTTCATGATGTCAAATACTCATACTGTACCTCTTTTTCTCTCATGGATCCATGGTAAAAGGCCAGCTGTTCCGCCTCTAGTGTCATCATGACATGTGTATTGGATGCCATTCTTTCAACAGCAGGATAGTTGCGATTCCATTTTGGGGCAAGTTGCCTCATTTGTACTACAAGTGACAGCTACTAGCCAATAAACACGGTAGTTTAATGTTCTTCTTGGGTAGCATGAAAGTCACGCAGCTACCATACTATATCTGAAAAAACAAGTGATGGATAAGAGGTCATAAGTTCCAGCTCCAGTTCAATCCCAAATTATTCAAATTTGACAATAATCTCAAATTTGTTGTCCTATCAAACTGTACATTACAATAATTCACCATGATTACATTACTGAGAGTCCACAAACAAAGTATGCAAAAAGTGGTAAAACTGGTAATAATAACTTGACCAGCCTTTGAATATGGCAATATTTATCCATATCGATTTTAATTCAGTAACATAGAAATTCTTATTTTCATGTAATTTTCATGGACTGATGACGTAACTGTACATGAAAATGAACACTTTACAGTATCTCCAGCAAATGAGCCACTGTAAATAAAGCACTGACATCTTCTGAAAAGAATACATTACATATGAATACAAAGAGCTGCCAAGCTGAGCTGTTTGAAATTAATTGGAGTTGATGATAAACAGACAAACTGTAGCATATCCCAGCCTCCCCCTACCCCCCAAAGACTGAGGTGGACCTAGATAGCAAAAATAAACTTGTAACACAACAATTTCAATATACTTTCAATTGACTAATTACTAATTTGCTATTCTTGATAATGTAAGATGGGGGGAGAGGGATTAAATCCCCCTTGAGCCCATTATGTTGCGATGGATTTTTGAGACTTTTGAAAAATCTGTGAAACTTGGCAAGTTTGCTGAATTTTATCGCAAGTATCATGTCATGAGTACAAGACTAATTTCAAGCACAACTTCAGTTGTGTCTCTGGTTTGAGTAAAAGAAGGAGTTGAACAAATCTTTGTAATTGCACAAGTACTTGACAAAATTTCTATCCTACTAAATAGCACATTTAGTGCTGATTCTACAGGTGTATTGTAAGAGTGTAAGTGCAGTCTCTGAGCAAACACAAAACAAGCGTGTTTGTCTCCAGCTAAAGGTCCTTCAATGAGTATATTGTATACCTTTGTGAATACTTCAAAGAGTGTTCTGTATGCCTTTTATACCTAGTAGTGTATGAATGCAATATTGTCAATTAGCTCAAATACAATAAAGCATCTAAGTGATTAAACAAACTTCATTCTCATGAGCACACGGACAAGCTAAAGTGCCACTGAATGTGTTCAAGTACATACCCACTACATACCTGGACAACTTGTAAACATACCACAAGTTCCTTGCAGTTGACATATTTAAAAGCCTACAGGTGAGCTAGCTATTTCATGAGTGAAATAGATCCTGGCAGTACTAAACTACTGTACGTTACTGTACAGTAATAAAGTACCATATACATGTGTATCCTTACTCATTTATAGCAACAAATATTTTCAGCTTGTGTTTGGGATGAGAAGACAGAAAGGTGTCACTTTTTTTTTAAATGCTGTCACTTTTTTTTTAAATGCTGCCACTCCCATGGCATTGTCTACTCACAGTACTGAACAAGTACTGCATGCTTTAGAAGAGAAGTAATCCCTCACATTTTTATGGTGTATATACTGCACTGTAAGTGTACTGTACCACTAGTAGTGGCAAATATATCACATATTTCTGGAAAACAGCTAGTCGTAACAGCAGTACCCAATATTTTCAAGAATTTTCTGACTATTTCTGCATACACCATGTTTAGCCATTTTGTTTCTTTCCAAAAAGGAGGGCCCTTGAAATATGTTGAAAAAACACATTACCAGTACCATGATGTCTCAGTTGTTGCACCTGGAATGTACCTCAATACACAATCTAAAGCAGGTATATACAGAAAACAACTTCTGAGACTTCCACAGTGCAGTTAAAAACTGCATACACACTAAAAAATGCATATACACTGCACTGTACCTTAGCCTTGACATTATGCCTTTGAAGACTAAATCACAAATGTTACCAACAGCATTAACTAGCAATTTCAAACAATTTTCAGAGGTTTACATACTGTAACTCACTAGCCCATGTTCCTATGTGCCTATACTGCCCCAGTATAAACTATAATCTACTGTACCTACTATACCTTGAAGTTATGTGCACTCAGTCCTCTTTTCCTTGCCTCAAGAACTGAACAAAAACAGGATTTTAAATGGAAAATTTTGTCTGCAAATTCAATATTTGTCAAACATCACCATTTGTAAAAAAGTCTGACAAAATCACAGCTTTCAGCTCAGTTGCAAAACTGGTACTACATTTCCTATTTCAAGTGACAAACAGAATTGTTCTTTGTAGAACCTTCCACAACATAAGCAATTCTAATTTGACTTTATGTGGGTTGGTAAATTTTCTATTGAAATCTGATATGAGGTTTGCTTCCGTGGTTGTACATCCAGGAAATGGCAGAATTCAGACAACAATGATGTGCATCATTACCCACATAAAAACCAGTTTTTAAGGTTAAAGAGATTAATGGTACTCAAGCCTTTTTGGCCTATGTGCTTCCTTTAGAAAATTCTATACAGTACATTAAAATGTTAGTCTTGATGCCGAAAATGCTACGGTTTATCTCCCCTTTCATAATTGATAACAGTCTATACAGAAGTGGTTGATCTATCCCTGACTTTAATATGGAAAGCCTCTGGCACAAAGTACATGCACAATACAGTACTTCAATTCCTCTCAAAGCAAGCTGTCAAGTAACATGCAAACTGTAAGCTTTCCTTCACATCATGGGCAACAAAGTAAATTTACAGAGCACATGTACGTCATAAAATTTGAAAATTATCCAGAACCTATTGTGTAATATGAAAGAATCTCACAACAACATATTGTTCATTTGCTCCCACTGAATATACTGCAATGACGTATTTATACAGAAAGGCAATATAACCTTTAACCTACTGAATCGCACTGTACTGTATTTAGAGGTACAGCCACCGATGACTAACAATTCCTGAATACAGTCATTAGTTTTGACATGTGCCATCCATCTTCCTGTAAAAAAAACTGTAATAGCACTGTAAATTATTCATGAAGCAACTGATCAAAAATGAAACTGATCTTTTGAATTTGCAAAGAAGTTCCTCTTTGATACTCCCCAATGAAGCAACAATACCGACTAGGTTGGAATGTACACAGTATAGCTTCATCACTTCCTCTTTTTTGTAGCTTTTGCATACATAATCCATCATCCATGTATAAAGTTTGCGAGAAGTTAAAATGAACAGCAGACATGAAAGCAAATACTGTACAAAGATATGAAGGAGTAATAATACTAGCTGGAAATTCCACAGAATTATGACATCACTTCCTCTAATCCACTTGCTGCACCATGCGCTGCCATCTTCAAATAAACTGACATAACAGCATGTAGAAAATTAAAATCAAAAGCAGATATGGGAGCAAAATTTGGATATCTTGGAACTTGGGCAAGCTATCCAGGGTTCTAGAACTTCAAAGAGGGATTGATTAAATTCAAGACAAGGAGGCACATTTTCAAACCTTTAGAATAAGGCCAGAAAGCAGGCAGCACTAGTGGTGGGGGTGGGGGGCATGATAACCAATCCATGCGACAGAATGAGTCTTTTAATGACAAGTTGACAACAGTTAGTTCTACTTCCTAGGGCTGCCAGTTTTTCTCTTCAGGCAACCAGCTAAATTTGGCATAGTATGTGCTAAACAGTGCCAAATGTGAAGGAATTTACACTCAAATAGGCATTAACAACAGGCCAAAATTCATGAATGAGTTTACTCATTCAGTGAATAATTTAGTATTCCAAGTTTGGATAGCAGTCTGGAGAATGTTTTACTTATTAAGTGTAAATCACTGAAAACCCTATGGTTACATACACAAAAAGTGCACACATAATTTTCACATTTGTGAAGCACTTGGGCTAGCTTGTACGCCAATTTGCAATGCGTTACCAGATAGACTATTCCTTGATTGAATTCTGCATGCTGCTGGTGAGTATTTTTAGCATTTACTTCGACAGAATTCTACAACAGCTTTCTGAAGAAATTGTGGAAATAACATATCACATGTTATGATATATTTTTTGGAAAACTAGATCTGCAGTCAATGTGAAAACCCAATGTAAAGCCAAAATGCTGTTTGGCATTTGTTCAAAAATGTTCCAAGCCAACATAATCTTAAAAATGCCAAAGTACTTTTGGCATTTACAATGTTCACCAATATATGGCAACCCCTACTTCCTCCCTCTTACAATGTACAAGCAATGGAAGCATTGAAGTTTCACGGAATTCACTTGAAACTTTTTAGGCCAGTCAACACTGTGACACCTAAACTGAGTTGCAACACATGACAGGAAAGAACCAGGAAAGAGAACGCAATTAAATCTCACTAACGTACAAAGTGAAAAACCACATACAATGACTACTACAGTACTTGTCTACTTCATAGAATGTTTATGTTGTGTGTGCTTCAAAAAAGCAAGAGTGGAGGTACAGTTTGTGTGAAAAATGTTGTGTGCATGTTGGGATGCAAGGAAATGCAAAATATACCGTACTAGAAACTGAAAGCCTGTGGGGAGCATCTCCAAAAAGAGGGGACAAGTCTCCCTCTTCCACCCCTTTCTCCACCCCCATGTTTCCAACTTTACCTAGACGTGCCACATTTTTTTTTATGATTAGCATTCTCTGGGCTTCTCTAAAAACTCCCACTAGCCAAAAAAAAAACAAAAGGGTGAAATCAAACCTATAGGTTTCTACCTATTCAACTTGTCACCAATTTCCTATTAAGTGAGTACTGATACAGGGAATATTTTATCCAGTAGCCTATCACATCTCATTTTGCTACAACAGATTAACAAATTGCTACACAAAGGCAAAATTGTGCAGCAGATTTAAAATTTTGTACATACAACATTAGGGTTTTTAATGATTTTGTGATAGAGAAGCCCAGAAACTCAAAATTGCTATGCGAATTTTAAACACTACATTATTCCCTGCTGATAACAAGGGGGCTAGAGGCTTCCCTTTTCTATATTTTACACAACATAATTTAAAGCAAGTATACTGTACACTTGATCACCGACCAGAAGTACTATACAGTAAATATATATGCATAGAGGGGCAAACTCAAAATAACAAGCTCAGGAAGTTCTCGGAATATTGTGATGTTGCAACAGAGGGAAAGCAAGGGACAAGTAATTCAAAGTACAGCAGGTCACATGCACAGGCCATGTGTAGACAACGACAAAACTGTGTTGAAACTGTCAACAATACTTGACATTTTAGAGATCGTAACTAGTGCCATCAGTTGCTTTGCAAACACCAACTCCAAGACATTCAGTGAGATGCATACAAGATGCAATGAAATGCACAGTATATTAATACAGCATGACAGACTGAATAAACAAGGGCCATGGTGATGTCTCCATTACTGGGGTATAAAAGTGTAAAACTAAAGCTACAGCTTATCTCCGTACAGTATGATGAAAACTGAAGTTCTATGGACCAAGACTTTTGCAGTATTTTGGAGCAAATTTTCTAGAACATTCTTCCAATTAAAATTTTTTGAGTAAAGTACTTGATAACATTAGTAGAAGGGTCAGACACAAAGCAAAATAATTCTCTCTTTGGGAAAAAAATTAGAAAACCATTAATCAACATTTGCATTCACTTCTAATATGACTGATCTACCTATAAATATTTACCAAATTTTGTGGTAAAAGATGTGGCAAACAGAGACAGATACTTCTGTCCCCATTACCAAATTATTTTCAAGAAAATTAAGCTTTTGAAGCTCTTGAAAGCTATTTGCAACAAGTCATGCTGTTAATAAAGACACACAAATTTTACTGCATATCTGTTTTTAATACTCCCCATTAGGATCACCCAGGTCACAGAAGCTTGGAACAGACAAGTATAACCTTCAAGGCTGTCAGATCCTTGTTGTGTGCAAAAGAACAGAGGATGCACATATCAGTACTGTAAATAAATGCAGCCTTCTGAAAACTGATAACTTTACAAAATACAGCACAGTTCAAAGGACTACATATTTTACCAATTACCATTTAAAGAATAGTCCAAACCCAAATTTATTCTTGATATAATACAGAGAAACTGATTCTAAGAATTCTGGTGAAATTTTCATTCAATTCCAATGTTCGCTTCTCAAGATATAAGTAACTGAAGTTTATCACATTTCCTAGCGAAGTGAACTTGTAGCAAACAGGTGTGATGTCATGGCTTCACAATGAATGGCAATGTTTTGTTTTTCTTTAAAACTTACTACCAATTTTATACAACAAAACTCTGAAATATTCATACCATAAATGCATCCTGAGCAGTGGAATTATTAAAACTTTATGTGCCTTAGAGGCAAGATAGCAGCCCTAATCAATCCAAGGTCAGACTTAAATAGTTCTTTACTGGCCATAATACTGGTCATAATCAGTATTCTCCACTAGCCATTTTGTCCAGGAGGCACACTTAGACAAAATCTGAAGAGCGTGCATCAGCGCCTAGTCTTAAAGTTGCCGCCCGCACAAAAACCTTGGCTGCCCGGAAAAAAAAAAATGCTTTCACTTCTTTTGGAAATGTTTGCAAAGAGAATTAAACACTTTCTGTCTCCCCAGAAGTTAAGTATTAGATTGAAAAAAATACAGTCCTGAATCATGATTTTGATCACCAGTTCCCTCATATAGGCTACTATGGTTTACATCAGGGTTGTTCAACCTACCGCCTGCAGGCCACAGTCCGGCCTGCCGCAAGGTTCCGTCCGGCCCGTCAGAAATGATCTATAGTGCAAAATTTTTCAGTAAGCTGATTCATCAATGACAATTTTAGGCTACGCCATCCGCTATGGCATGCAATCAACCATTCCAATCTTCTATGAAACTGCGTAGCCTACATTAAAATAATTGCCGGTTTTGTGTTTCAATCCACAAAAAGAGATTGGACAGCAAACGGTTCGGGTGTCTATACACAGCTCAACCCAAAAAATTGAAAAAAACTAGTATAGCATGCTGCCCCTCGTCCATCATAACCATTACATGTGGCCCAACGCTGCAAAAGGTTGGACAACCCTGGTTTATATATAGCTTTGATACTGCTAGCACAAGTATGGCAATTGTCATCGATCACTCAATGGCGATCAGTGCCATCTACCAGGTCAGAGACAGCTACTTAGATTTCATATGCATACAGCCTACAGGAGACAGACAATCGTTCAAGCTTAACCCTAAATTGTTTAATGGAAAGGTACAGTACTACTGTGTGCGACAAAATCAAGTTTTGACACTTCATATTAATTTTCTTTGAAAGTCTCTAAAAAGAATCAGGTACTGTATTTTTTAACACCTAATACAATCAAAATTTATACTAATGTACTGTACATGCAATGTACTGTCACATTTTAAAGTCACAAAAAGAGTAAATAATAGTTCAAAAATTCTATGAAGATGGCATTCTTTAGCCATGCATTGATGAAGTGTTAAATCTCTGTTGTCCTCTCAGTGTGACAATTGAATTTAATATCCAAATTGTACATAGGCTTAGAAAGCTGGGGAATGGGGGGGTTCCACCTTGATTAGAATCGCTGCCCTGGGGGAGGGGTCTGAGGGGAGGAAGTGCCTCCTTCCCTTTGGAATAATTTTTGGATACTTGAGGGTCCTTAGACATGCAATTTGGTGCATCGTTTTGGACAAATTTTAAGGTAAATTACTGCAAATTTTTGACATTTCTTACTGAAGAGACAAATAGGGGGTTTTCATCCTTGGAAAGTGTGGGGTTGAAGCAAACTTCTTCCCCCCAAAACTGTTTGCTGGGGCTGGCTCCCCAGCCCCTCCCCCTTCCCCGCTTCCTACACCCTTGGACCTGTACACAGATTTTTAAAAATATCAGGGTGACAAAAACATTTGAATTGACTCCAGACCCAACATATTAGTCAGCATATGATTAGACTTCAAAATTTGCATAATTTAGGCTACAACTTGGTAGAAAGTCAGCATGGGTTACAAGAGCAGTTTCCATACATAATCTTTACTCAATGGTTTTGTATGAAGGGGACATTCATTCAAAAATTTTTTGAGTTACTGATGTAGACACGTGTGGTCCTTCTTTCTTGTTTCTACTCTGCACTTTTCAAAAGTTTTGGAAAATACTTTATTCAAGATATACACATTGAACTGTAACGCCTAGTACAGCATAATTTGCACAGAAACGTCATTTTTCAAAGTCACGTGCAGTTCATGCTGACTGCACGGTAAGTGCCTTCCTGGGGAGGGGTCTAAAGAGACACCCTTTGAGAATATTTTTGTGCACTGAAAGTACAGTAAATTAGATAACAAAATGGTGCTTTCTTTGGCAAATTTAAGTTCAAATGCAAAGAATTTGAGAAAGTTTTGATAGTTTCAAAACACCTTGTAATAGAAAATGAAAAAAAAA
>WURT03009132.1:0-16510 GCA_009936505.3 Holothuria glaberrima
ATGTTTATATATATATATATATATATATTTCCAAGTGTGACACCGCACATCTCTGCACACGCACAAACATAAGAGGTATTTTGTTCCAATATCCTAAATCGGTTTCGAATAAGCTTTGGGCGGCGACATGTGCCCTTACTATATTCTAGATCTATCAGTGTAAATGTTAGAGAGAGTGAAGCTTATTTAATTACGTGATTTCTGATAGAGCGCATAAGGCTAAAACATCCCCGCTAAGTTAAATAATACTCTCGCTTCTTTTCATCTCTTCCAGAATTCTAAGTCACACCAATATCGACTACCTGCCAACCGAAGGTTTGACATTCATCCTCACGCTAGACATTTCCAAAACTCCCCGGTTGACGAAATTTCCTTCCATCTTTCGATTCGAAAGTATCCAAGTAGCGAGATTGCACTACTTTAGTCACTGTTGTGCCTTCTCCTACATGACCTCGGAGAATTACAAAATGGCGCAAGGTTTAAACATCACTTCCGAGACGTCACTGGTTACGTGTCCATCTACAAGTGATATTCCAACCACACCGGAAACAAGCACCGTGTCAGAGGATCTCGAGGACGAAGAAGCAAAAATGCAAGAGTACCGTGCAATTTTAGAACACGATGCTTTTGGAAAATTCAGAGAAAATTACGACGATGTGTTCAACGCCCACCATGGTCCGTACGGAGATCAGCCCCCTCCAAATTACAACCGCAATTTTTCGATACTTCCAGACACATTCCCGGTGCTCACCAACTCACCGCACGACAAACCGGTTATCGACCCTGGTTCATTCGTCATACAAACGATTGACCCAAACGCTACCCATAGATTCTTCAGCGATTCCTGCAATCGCATGGTCCCCAAAGATTATTCAAAGGTTATATGTTCCCCCAAACCTGACTCTTTTAACCCCTGCTCAGACGTGATGGGCTACTCGTTTCTACGTGTCTGTGTCTGGTTCATAGCCCTCACTGCCCTAGCTGGTAACGGAATTGTCGTTTTAGTTCTCATATCCCAAAAGCGCAAAATGACGGTCCCAAAATTCCTCATGTGCAATCTAGCGTTCGCCGACTTTTGCATGGGTGTGTATCTCTTACTAGTAGCAGCCGTTGATGTCCACACACTGGGTGAATACCTTAACTACACCTTCGGGTGGCAATTTGGCGCAGGTTGTAAGATTGCTGGCTTCATATCTATGTTCTCCAGTGAACTGTCAGTATTTACACTCACAGTTATCACAATCGAACGGTGGTACACTATCATATATGCCATAGATTTAAATAAACGTATAAGGCTACGTTTGGCTTCTAGGATCATGGTCGGTGGGTGGCTTTTCTCCATCTTGGTCGCCATGTTGCCCTTTGTCGGCATCGGCAACTACGGAACTACGAGCATGTGCCTCCCGTTTTACGTCAAAGAAAATGCTTCCAATACAGGTAACGTTATCTACGTCACGTCGATTTTAATGATTAATGCATTTGCGTTCATAACCATCTGCGCATGTTACGTCAAAATGTACGTCACCGTGCGCAATCCAAACATGGTCATGAAAAGGAAGGATTCTAAAGTCGCCAAACGGATGGCCATTTTGGTGTTTACAGATTTCGCATGTTGGGCCCCAATCGCAATATTTGGTATTGCAGGCGCTTTTGGAAAGTACATTTTGACAACGGATCAATCCAAAATTTTAATCGTCCTTTTTTATCCTATCAACTCGTGCGCGAATCCTTTCCTTTACGCTATTTTTACCAAGTCATTTCGACGTGATTTTTTCATGCTGCTAGCAAAGCATGGTATGTGCGAAAAGAGAGCCATGAAATACCGACCAACCGTAACTAGTGGTCCTAGATCGATGTCTCAAATAAATTCGTCAACCATGATGCGCGATAACCTTAAAAATGTTGGATATCACCGCGATTCGTCGGCATCGGTTATAACCGGTGTCACAGATTCCCGAGCATCCGTAGTGTCGATGCCGACCGGTAACGGAAGCCCATATCACAATTTGCAGAAGACGGGCAATCAAATTCCGATGTCGCCATTAGTTGTTTCCGGTATAAACAGAAGTGCTGACGATTCTAAAGATGGCGCAGGTGCAGAACCCTCTCAGGAAAAGCTACTGGCAGGGAACGAAAGTCTAGAAACGGTGCCCGAAGAGGTTATAGGTGACGCGAAAGAAAATGGCCGTCAGATCGAGCCCATCGATTCGGACGCGGAGGGGTGTCTTGAAAATAGTACTTTAGTAAGTAGACCACGTGACCCTTACCTTAACGACAAGGAGGTGAAGCGATGGAGACGAGCTGATAGCGGTATACATTCGATTCCGAGTCCGTCGGACGACGACGATGACGACAGGAACTTTGTGCGAAATAATGGAAACGATCGAAATTACGAGACTGTATTTTGACTTCTCTCTTGTAAGTTTCAGAGAAACAACGGCTTCAAGTTAAATGACGAAAGCGAAAATAGATGGCGCTCTGTTATAATCTATTTAGACTATCCTTAGCCATGTTGGCTACTGGATGATTCGAAGGTTACAACCACAAATTCGTGCAGCTGTTTTATGAAACATCAAGCATTATTCTATTCAGCCAGTCTAGAACGGTGCCACGCATAGATGTTAGAGTCTGACGGCCGAGAGGAGGCGTCGTTGTCTCATTGGGGGAACAGAAGAGGGACAGCAGGGCCAATTTACAAGTAGAGGGGAGGGGGTTAGTCATTGAATATTATGTGCCCAATATGTGCAAGAAAATAAAGTCACAGTTCCCAGTTTAAGGCGACCCAGAATACCCACGGTAAAAAGGTGCGGGGCGAAAGCTCCCCCCCCCCCGTCTCCACGGTCGCTGCAGAACCTCCCGGGATTAAGTTTGGTTTTGGCCCTTCAATATCTAGCCTAACTGCCTATGAGACTTTGAGTCCAAAACTTTTTTGAAAACATCGTTAACTCTTTCAAATCTCTTGTAGTGCTCCTTTGGGAAGATAATCTTCCACGGCAAGGGGTGGCGCCCTCTAAAAATTTTCTCCCACCTAAAAAATAATAAACAAGTACCTTTCCCCTAATGCATTTTATGATCTAGCCCCCTCAAAATAAAAACCATTGATAGATAGGCAAATGGATATAGTATTCCAATTTGAGTGAATACAGTTGAATACATTTGTGTTTGTGCGGTCGGAAGGTTTCTTAGATTGGGAGTGGGGAGGGGAGGGGAAAGCGCGCCCCGCTGGACGAATCCCCCGAGCGATTACCCTCCCGGGTAAGGTTTACGAATTCGGCGATTCTCCAAACTTTTAATCTGAGGCACTTCGTTATGTAAATATAAGCTAGTATCACTCGAATTTTTCTTGACAATCATCGTTGAGTTATAAATGAATTTGTCAATATCTTGTCTGAATTTTTTTTTATCAAAGTGAGATTTTATTTTACTATATTACTTGTGTCTTGGAATACCTTGATACTGTTTTACCATTCTTCTTGACGATTCGAAAAACTTAAGTGTTTCACGTTTAATGGTCCTTAATCTTTCAGAATATTTGTAAATATTATAATTATAGATTAATATAGTTTATTTTAAGGGGACAAAATCATCATTGTATAGACGTAAATCATATCGATGTCGAATCTTCGAGAAGAAAATAAATCTCTGACGTATTTTCACGTAATTTTTAAAGAAAAATTTACTCAGTCGAGACAGTGTGTACTATTGCGTCCCTTGTTGACCGTAACTGCGTGATAAATATATCAAATATGTTAGAAGAATAAATATGATTCATTTGACGATCACGTTTTTGTTTAAAAGTTATGAAACATTGATACTATCTCTTTAAGAGAGGATTATTTAAGAAAGATACGTGTTGTCGGGATGTGCATTGATAAATATATAATAACTCTTATAGACCAAGAATCGCTTTATCAATTATTCTAATTTTTGCGTCTATACATATATCGTCTAGGATGAAGAGAAAACTGAGTTTTTACGCAATGATGATAGCTTAAAGCTATTTTTCGCTCAGGCCGGTAAAAATTTGTCTACCACTTTCAATCGTTCAATTATGGTAACGCACTGGTAGAAGTATGGCCAGTCCTCTTATTCAAGATAGGTGGTGAGCACAGTCGGAAGAATATTTCCAAGTTGGCAAAATTTCCCCCATAAAAAGGTAACTCTCCTTATATTTTTCAAAGGTGGGCAAGTCGCCCGACCATGCACACCGTTAGCTAATCCCCTACACTGAACACAATCGAGCAGGGGTTGTCTGGGTGGTTAAGTGGTCATATTATGACTGCAACGTCTAAGCCTTTACGGGAAAACTAATTGGTGTCGATCTCGGTCTTAGACTTGTGAGCACTTTGCTGTACTTTGTAACCAACGTAGTAGGATGAACAAAAAGATTTAGTTTACAGTACCACAACAGTCTAGGCTATAGTTGAGCGTATAATGTTATCGCCGATGTCCTGGGTTGAAACGCTACGCATGCTGGCAGGCAGGCAGGCAGGCAGGCAGACAGACAGACAGACATACAGACAGACAGACAGACAGACAGACAGACAGGGATTACGGAACAGAAAAAATATATTTAACGACCTCCTCGGGATACAAGGGACAGATTCCGAAACTTGTAGCTAATTCTTCAGGTGGTCTCCCAATATTAATAATCTAGTATTAGGACTATAGACGATATGCTAAGTGCCACATTGCTCCGTCCAGGGAGCTGTTAGGATGTCCCTGTTCTAACCAGGTCGGGACTCGATTTCCCCACCTAGCGGCTACAAACATGGTCATGGGCCAGTTAAAACTTGAATCATTCCACAATACTTTATCCAGCATGGCCTATCTACACTGTATATACGTAACCTTTACATTCAAGGCCTATTAAAAAATTTGACCCTACTTGGGGCGTAAGTTTGAAAGTAACAGAACTGATTATATGGCATAAGGTAATCTTTTCTTTTTCTCTAAAAGAGCGATGCCCAGAAAAAAAAAGACAAATGGGTGTTTATTTCCAATATGAGAAAAGCAACAAAAAGTCCGGTATTTTAAAAAGACTTTCTTTCAATTTTTCACCAAAACTTGGTCAGATTTCATAAGGGGATAATCACGGTGCATTAAGTAACTACATTGCTGTTTTCATGGAGAAGGGTGGGGGTGAAGTAGAGGTAGGAGAAGGGGGACTGAAGCGATGGAGAAGAATGCCTTCCCTTTATAATATCGCTTGTTACCATAGTTACGTTGTTGTCGATATGTGTTGTACTAAGTCTACATGTACTACGTTTTCCGTTTCTCTTTGAGATAACTAGCAGAATGCCTTGAAATTATTTGGTCTAATTGTTTTCACATTGCACTTTGTCTACATGTTTTTGAAATAAAACACAGAAACAAACTACACTTCCTTTTTCGTGTCAGTTTATGGAATACTTTGAAACGTCTGGGAAGAGAAAAATGGTCAAACCCCAGCCTAACAAATGTCTTACAGACTGACAGACGTAACTCACAAGCGTATGGGACTTTTTCATTGGGGTGATGAGCAGGGGGGTTGAAGAACTTTTGCCGGAAATTTAGTACTTTGTAAACGCAAGCTTTCACAAAAGAGAGCGTATGTTTTGCCACAATGATGGGGGAGGGGTGGTGGGTACATCCATCCTGGCCTGTAGACCCATGCTCACAGTCTCAGTTCACACTTTTCACGAATATCGGACCCTCAACTTCACGGTGGCTCAATACTAAGCGGGCCCAAAGTTAACTAGTATGCAACCAGACCCAGTGGGGTCAATTATGGTATTCCACTAACCGTTATAAAAATTTCAGTAAAACTCGGGCGTTTTGGAACATACCCCGGTAGCCCAAAGTTTGGCTGCGACCCATCGCTGGAGAACAAAAGGCTTTTAATATTTTGAAGGAAATAAATTCAAAGTATTCTGTCATTTTGTTGCTACTGTGTGATACAATTACGGCAGGGATTTCCAACCCCTTTCTAGTTGTGACCCAATTTCTGCGACCCATACCTGTCCTCAAGTAACAAAGTAATATTATCGTTCACATTTACTCACGGTGGCTTCAGGTTTTGCACGACGGCTAGGTATGACACTGAATCCCCAACAGAGGTGATGGAAGGATAATATGCACTGAAATGTATCCAGTCAGTCAGGTCGCATCCTAACTACTAGCCTATTGGGCAAAGCACTACCCGAGCTGGTCCAAAAGTACCGATCGATGTCAGTGTTAAAAATTTTCTCCAACCAAAGGGTTCTTTTTTGTAAACCAGTTTATGTAGTTTCTTACTCAACATTTTACAGATTTAGGAGGTGAAATACGTGCCCAATCTGTATGAAAGGTTACGTGTCTACATAGTTTTAAGTAAGACCAGTAAGTTTTTAATTTTAGTTTAGTCCGCGGCTCCACAACACGCGCCTTTCGACTCCACAGACTGGCAAACCTTGAAATTAATTTGATACAAAATATGTGATACAACAGTATAATTAAACATTTCATGCCCAGTTTTTATTACATGTTTAATAAACAATGATTCCATATATTACTGACACACATCTACATGTGGTCACTTCGTTACATTCTATGTGAAGTGACCTTTCTCTTAAACCTTGTTTCTTGGAAGAATAAAACTATTCTGCCAACCTTGAAATTATTTTCCCCGTTGACAGTGTTGAGTACTTTAAACTAGGTTGAGATTTTAACAAAACGACCATAACAGAATTAATTATAATTTTACACTATAAATTACACTATAAATTACCCTATTTCAGAGGGCGCCGTTCCCTAAGTATGGACCAACAATCGTACAGAAAAACCAGTCCATACACAACTAGCTGACCAAGCCAAATTATGATGAATTACTCTTACCGACGTGCCAGATTCTTACGACTATTCATATTCGTTACAGAATTGAAGCCTTGATAGGCACTGTGTAGATTCTAAGCCTCAATGAAAATCTTTAAAGGCCACCTGCAAATAGGTGAGGGTCGCTTGACATTTCCACAAGGCGATTTTTCAATAAACATTTTGGGGTCACGTTGTACGTCTTTCCTGCATGCACGCCACCTAACAAAACAACAATTCAAAAACTAGGTTTACTTACAAAAAAGATTAGGGTGACGATGTTTACGTCACCTTTTACGTCACATGAAAAAATGTTCGACATCGCTCTTTCTGGACAAAAAATACAAGATATTATCATCTTGTCTTAGGCGGTAGGATTTCAAGAAGATATTTTTTTTCCAGAAAATGAAAAGAAGTTTATGTATCAGCAATTAAATTGAAAACTCCCAAGTTTTTAACAGTTCCAAAATTTACAACTTTCTCTTTCACAAACTAAAAATCATATCCCCAGTGTTCCCGCAAATGGCTCTTCCTGAATCATATTTAAAGATACTATTTTCCAATCTGACCTAACCAACTCTTTATATCTGCTTTACGGCTGGATTAAGATCTTGGCGAGGCTAGGGCTGAACTCTGACCACATGAGCACGAGGATGAATTTTAAGACACAATCAAGTCACAGCTTTCATCGTCATAACTGTATCCTTTGTTACAAATATCTGAAACAAACTTTACAGGCAATTTCGCACCGAGGCAGCTAAACGCGACCCGACATGATAAATACGAAGCTTAAAACAACGTAATTACTTCGATCTTTTCACTAGGAGCGATAAGACACGATAAAACTGAGTTGGAATTATTTGAACTTTCACGGAATTGTCTCTGAGTGATATTTTGTGTGGTTAGTTAGTTAGATGAGGTTTTGCGGCTCAGTTTGTGACCAATATTTTGTGTGACCAATCATGAGAAAGAATTGTCACATTTTTGGATCACATGACCAATTGGGTATTGATATATCACTGAAAAATGATAGACAAGGCCTGGCGACATTTTATCGAGTTATAACTGTATACGCGTCGTATCATATCGAATTAGGCTTTACACGGTTACGTCACTGGTTGGCATAGTGCATGCGCATGAACACATGCGTGTATGTTAGGTGTTGAACGTGTAAACGCTTACGATGTTGCACGCAGAAAGTAAACGAATTGCAATCTACTTTTCATTGTGACATTGCCAACGAGCCGTGAAGTCATTTGTTTGTAAACATGAATGAGTCTATTGGGTCGTGAAGGCCCTTTCACAGTGTACGCCATACGATAAGACGCGACACACAGCCTTTTCGCTTGACCAGGGAGGTGTTCCTCATTTGACCACAATGATGTGACCATTTTATGCCATAAAAATAATAAAACCTACAAAACCCACTAAGAACGGTTTAGTGAAGAGTCATGATTCGATCACTTCATTCTAATCTTACGACTCCAGTAATTTGGGGAAAATTTTCCACAAATAGAGAAATACAATGACATGACTGATTGTCAATAAAATAAATGAAAAATATCGAGCAATATTTTATGACTCATAATATGAAGATGACAGACAATTATTAAATCATATTATTTTTTACACCCTTTGATACTCAAAATAAAAAAACCCTCGAAATTTACACTTTTGAAGAGGAAAAATACAAATCGGTGGTATAATTTCATCTCTTGATAACGATTTAAGCACTACTTGCAAAGCTACTGTACAGACTCATTAGACATGGAAATTTCTAATAGTACCCAAATGAGGGATTCCATGGTACAGACATAGTGGGGCTTTAACGTAAATAAATACTGTAGTCCAAGGGCAATCTTGAAGGTCACTGTTTGACATTCTCACTAAATTAAGAATTATGAATGAAAGCAGCTCAAACGTAGCGGTTGGCAGTACGGTAAGTATTTATACTAGTGAAAGATAGACACCAACTGAAAAAGAATACAATTTACCGCGGCCGAGATGGTGGGTACTCTGGGGCAAGATATATAAACTGTATATATATCTGTCCTTACCGCATACGTAACAAATGCTTTGGAGAAAAAACAATTAGTGGCTAAATGCGGGTGAAGGTCGTTTTTCCAGTGTTGTAAAAAACACAATGAGATGGTGACGTAATGTGATGTAAGGTCACGATTTCCCACCGCCAGAAAAGACGTGATGCATGACGTCACGTGACGTCATTTTAGAGGAAAAACAATGAAGAACATGGCATGCACGACATACACTTCACACGCGTGTGTAGTAGTTTAGTTGACAAATCAGCTGTCTGCATTTGTTGGTGTAACTTGCACTGATATGCACTTACCTCCAAAAGAGGAAGCAGTTTCTGCTCTATGACGTCATACGCATAAAGTCTATACTACAGAGTACCAGGCTGGTAATATGGGTACAACGTCACCAGTTTGAGTAACAGACATGCAGGGTGAGTACAATGTGATGAGAATGAGTACGTACAGGATACATGTGCAGGGTGACGGGTTGTAAGTATGAGTGCACATTATTTCAAGAATGAGAACAACTTTTGCATAGCATAAATGCCTAACTTTTGAACTCTGTTAAAACAAGTACAAATCCATTCTGACATACACATGTAAAGGTAAATGTGCAAAAATGTGAGTATGAGTACATACTTAAAAGTGCAGAATACAGACTATCCTTCACTACAAAGAAACATTTTTTTTAAAGTTTGTTATCTTCAATCACAATTTCTTTCTGATTCACAATAAACAAACTACCACTGTCATTGATTTAAACAAGGTGGGCACTATGGCCCAGTGGTTAAAGCATTTTGTGAAGGTTTAAGCCAAAATGCTGAAAACTTGAATTTTTGACATTCACTATCGTAATGATCTGTTAGCTTGATCATAACATATTGGGACATACACTGTAAGAGCGAACTTAAAATTAACTGCTTCACAGAAAATAGACGTTTGAAAAACTTTCCCGGGAAATAATGTACCTCATAATACAGGGTTCCCAGCATTTTATGGGGACAAAATTCCCTGATTTTCCCCTGACTTTTCTCTAATGAAAGTTAAAAATTCCAAGGTCATCATTTTGACCTATTTCTTGCTTTAAACATCTTCAGTATACAGCAATTGCAGGCGCTAGACTTAAACATGTATTTTTATTTGTGTAATTAAAAAATATTTATGTAAAAAAATAGCCATGCAATCATCCAGAGGAATCAATTTGCTGTTTGGTATGGACAAAAGCCAAGAAAGTCTGACCTAAAAAAATTCCCTGATTTTTCCCTGATTTGAGGAACTTTTCTCAAATTCCCTGACTTTTTCCTGACTGGAAAAAGGGGCAGTCATTTTCCAGGTTTCCCTGATTTCCAGGTTGGCTGGGAACCCTGTAATAAGGGGTTTCAGAAGAACTTAGCAAGCCACATGAAAATAGGATTTCAAAAGCATAACGCCCACTATAAATTTACATAATTAATAACATGGTGATGAGACTAATTATAGGTCATTATTTCATAATTTTAGCATCGCCTACTTTGCAAATGAGACTAGATGGCTTACAGCCCACACCTATGGGGTGAGAAAGGCATCCAGGGACAAAATTAACGCCCCTCTCATACCTATTATGCCTCCCCGCCCCTCCCCCAGCCATAGAAAATGGTGATGATGAGAAGATGCATGCGTAATGAAAACAATAGATTTCCCTGCCAAATTCCAGCAGCTTGCTACAGCCTGTACAACCTTGCCATATGGATTGTGTAGGTAGACAGAAAGACATTCACAAGGATGGGGAAAGGGGAGGGGAGATGTTCCCCATACATGAATTTTGCCCTGATAATGACAATTCTTTTCACCTGAAATCTACAATTTGTTTGCCTCATATGCCCCTATGCTGATAGGTTATGATTTAAGGACAATCATTAATACAATGAGAAGTCATGAAATGACCTCTGACCCTTTACATTTACTGAAATGAATTCTAATGCAAGGAGCATAAGGAAGGGCATGTCCTGAAAATGGAATGACCAATTCTGTGACACACATTATACTAAAAGCCTGCAATGAATTAATAAAACAAACTATGTAATAGGCAGTGTCTTATTTTTAATAATTAGTGCATATATTAATCTTTATCTTTTTCCTGAACTTTTGAGTCTACCAATGACCTCATTCTACTTGCCAACCAAAAAATTTAAATGAGAACAACCAACTAGACATAAACAATGTTTCAAACCAATGTGGTTTAGCATTAAATCTGACATACAATAGCTAAACAAAAATGCACTGAAATTCACTGAAAAAGTGAAAAGATGAAACAGAAATTTGAATGAAAAACAAACATGTACTGGTAATTTGCTTAAACTAAGAACTGATGTGAACCTTAATGTTTTACCAATATACCAATATCTAAAACGGTTTCCAGCTTCCTAAACAAATGAAATAGCTCCAAATATGTGGGCAGACTCTCAGTGTTCAGAGTTAAATCAGATGGTTTCAAACACAGTTTTCTGTTCTCGGGATAGCAGTATCATTTTGATACCTTCACTATCCCCTTACCAGCAGACAGAAGGGGCAAAAACTTTCACCCTAGCCTTCACCAATTTATGCTCACTCCCAAAGAACTTTTTTGCGACTTCACAAATTATATCTTAATATAGTTTTCCAGTATGTTTGCAAACTGCAGTTTTTCCAAAAGAGCAAAATTTTTCTTTGTATAAATTACAAAAAAAAAGAAGAAAAAAAGTGCAAAAAACACAAGATTTTCTACAAAAGCCACACAGCTGCAAGGCAAGTTTTATTGTTACATTTAATAACACTGACTTTACAAAAGGCAGAGTAAAACTAGTACATAGATATACAAATACCAACCTTTAATTTCTTTTGTGTAACCTCTGACTGATATTTCCCTTTGTTACTTTCACATAAGTTGCTACTTTATCTCTCTTTAAATATCTCACTTACACATTACATCCAAAGATGACACTTTTGATATTTATAGCAAGATGAAATTGACTATGAGATATTATGAATTCAGGCTCTTTTTTACAACATACGCTGTGTGTTCTCAAAATTAATAAAAAAAAAAACTCTGAACCCTCACTGATCTCTATGGAGTTGATATAATTTTTTCTTACATAATTCTTCACTCAAGGTTACAAAAGCCTTACACAAGTTGCATAAACATACCAATTTTTTCAAAAATCCCCTCATAATAAGCATAAGAAATTAAATAATAACCTCCCAATCTTACACAACTTTTCCACAAACTCAAACCAAGGCATAACTTTTTTTAAACGAATTCCTGAAACCATATCCTCTCCCAATTAAATAGAATAACTGTTTTGGTATGAGAATATTCTATCTCAATGATGTTCCAATAAAATATAATGAAAAGAAAGGACAATGAGTCCAAGATAATTTCAATTTTTGGTATGAAGGTGGAACGTTGAGATGAGGATGGGCGTACCAGCTGGCTTGGTATGGCAGTCAGGCTTGGCTAAGCTGCATTTAATCAAGCAATGCTTTCATTCGGCCTCTCAGAATTACATGGAATGTATTACAGTTCATGCCTGTCAGAGGTTGTCACCAGTCTGCCTCTCCCATAGCCTTGAAGAATACATTGTCCTTTCCTTTAAGGTTCATTATACCTTGCTTGAGTTGAAACTTCCACTTATTTCTTGTTCTACTGATCTGTTGATAAATATTAAGAAATGGGAATATTAGCAAGGGTTATCACACTCTTAAGTCTACAAACATTTATGCCTTGTAAGCTGCATGATACATCTCGATATCTAGCAGGTCATTAAGGGTAAGCTTTTCAGTATTCCAGACTCATACATGGTAAAGTTTCCCAAACAATTACATTAAGTTCAAGGACTTCCATCAACATAAAAAAATGACCACCTTTTCCCAGATTTCCCACTGTTCCTACTACACAGGCACCTTGATTATTAATAATTTTGCCAAATATCAGATTTCAAGCCAAGAAAACATGCAAAGCTTTCAAATCTCTCAGTCCCCATACCTTATCATACTGACATACGACCACATTCTCTGCTTCAAACAATTCCTGAGGATCTTCATCACTCACATCATCATCGCTGTTCAGTGGTTCCTAGGATAAGAAAAGAAACCAAATCAGAGATGTACAAAGTGAGGGATTTGTTAAAGCTTCAGTCAAAAATTGACATCCCTTTTTCATGATTTTTGCAAACACTTTGAAAATTGTAAAAAATTTCAACAGTACCATCAACAGTATATTCAGTGCTGTCACAGTTCCATGTATTAAAACTATTTTAACTGCACTATCAACAATATATTCTGTGTTGTCACAGTACCATATCCTGTGTTTTCACAGTACCATAATGGATACTGTAAAGTTCCCTATACTGCAAAATGATAGTGAGTTATCTCTGAGATTGACCAACAGATTGTTCTGATTAACATGTATTTACAACCCAATATCACATTAAGCATAAAGAATCACATGCTATTCTTTAAAGGTCATAAGCAGTTGCCCCAAACTTATTTTGAAACAATAGCTAAATGTCACAAATTTCGTCTTATTTCTCTTCCAAGTATCTTCCATGATATTTTAGGACATAAATATTGCATATTCAAGGTAAACCAAGCAGTTGCTCCTCGTAAATTTTACAATTGAGTGAGAAAAATACTGTCACATGAATCTCAAGAGCCATTCAGGAAATAGGATAGTCTACTATACAATTCTTTATTGGGGTGGGGGAGACTGCATTCTCCCTTTAAACTACTTTTTTGTTGCTATTTTTAAACCAGGTATACAGTGGAACTAACTCAGGACTGTGAAAATTATTTACCCATGTTCTTTCCTGCAATATCTTCGCTAAAGGCTGTCAGGATATATTCATGCAACTATTCTTCATATTCACTTCATCTAGCTCTCCTATAAACTTTAATCTCATGTTTGAGCCCAAGTAGTCCAAACACCTTAACTTATTTTAAAGCACCATTTGTCATGATGTCTACGCACTACGTCTAGGGTACAATAAACAACCATTTTGCTATGCAACAGAGTGTAAATGAACTACTAGCTACACTGCTTACAATTAATTGAATGAATGATGTTGGTTCCTGGAGCCCCCCCCCCACTCCCCTCTCAACCCATCATCTCCAACCCCTGCACAGCTCCCCACAGACAATACCCACCCTCAAAAATTTCAATGGCAGTTGTCTGAGGTGATTGTCATGGGTGGAATTGGCTAGAGGGAACTAATCCAAGGTGGGGATTGCCTGAGAGAGGGTAAAGGGGGGAGGGGAGATGTCTCATCTCATAATACAGTACACAGCTACACCATACAGCAGCAAGGCCTCTAGCTAGAAACATGTATCATGGTGCATGTTCTACACATCACCACCGCTAAACACTGGAACACCCCATTCACTGGCATACAGAAGGAAAGGGAAGGATCCCTCACTTGTTTGAGCATCTGGTTCAGTGTGTAGTGCCTGATATTGAGGGTTTTTGGATGAATCCTCCCTACCCCCCACCCCCACCCCCCTCCCCAGGTAAAATGTGGATGATGGCCAGTGTGAGAGCCTATATCTACTGCTTCTGCTGTGCTATGCTCTACCATCAGTTTCCATCATACAAAGCTTTGAAATGTGCATCTCACGTGCGCATCGTTAACAAACGTGCTGTTATATAAACATGCACTTTCGATACTACACAATCTTTGCTACACTTTTGCATTATCTACCCTTTTGCGACCTGAGAATACTGTATGCTCACATACTCATGTATGAGTATGCCAACTATGACCACACAGTATCAACAGCAGTAACTTTGTATTGAAAAACTATCATCTGAAGAACATTCTAATGAGATTCAAACATCTTGCCCTTTCATGTTTCCACTGGTTCTAGGGTACCTTCCCCCAGACAATACCCACCTGAACAGCCCCCCTGGCAAAATTCACCCCCCCCCCAAACAATTCTCAACCTGGACAATTTCCACCTAAACAATATTCCCATCCGGGTCAAGTCAAAATTTTATGGGCGAGGAAAGTTGTTTGAGGGGTAAATATCATGTGTGGGAATTGTCCTGGGAGGGGGGAGTAATTGTCCAGTTGGAATTGTCAGGGAGAATTTATCTGGGGGGGGGAGTTATTAACAGAAAATCGTCCAGGTGGCAATTGTTAGTGTAGGAGTTGTCTAGGCACAGTTACCATCCACAGGCTTTTTGAAAATAACCAGTTTTCTCCTAATGGTGTTGTTCCCTTTTGACTTACTAAACTTATGAGATTGTAGTATGGTATTTGAATGTTCATGGTGTTGCTAAGATTATTCACATTTTGTAAGCAACACTGGGTGCAAAACTGCACATTTTTAGATTTTTTTTTTCATTTGATATACTTGTAACAACAGAAGTCCACAACAGATGACTGTCAGACAAGAATTTATGTTTTCCATTGTGTACAAAGTAACTCACCTCCTCTACAGCATTGCTGTACTCATCAATATCATTTTCATCCTGATCATCATCATCTTCCTCTGCCTCTTCCTCATTATTCTCCTCTGCATCGTCTGACTCTTCTTCATCAGAGGTATCATTGGTGCCATCCAGCTGTAAAATTTTCTGTGGGTAGTAAGGTAAGGGACACATGCGTATCAAAAGGACCCTTAAGAACTTGTTACTCTCTCCCAAACTCCTACCATTAAAAGAATAGTCCAGACCCACATTTATGTTTCATATGTTGAAGAGAAACATATTCTAAGCATTCTGTGAAATTTTCATTCATTTCCCATGTTCGGTTCTCAAGATATTAGTAATTGAAGTTGACAAATTTTATACCAAAAGTGAACTTGAAGCAAGCTAGTATGATGTCACACAACAGAAACTGTACCTGTGGCTGAGGTAAGTGTATTAATGCAACTTACACCAGCAAATGCAGGCAGCTAATATTTGCGCATGTCAAGACTATGTTGTACACATGCGGACAGAACGTGTACCAGAGTCGCGTAACTTATCTAGCGAGTTTCATTGTTTGTGCTCTAAAATGACCTCACGTGACCTCAGTACATAAGTTCTACTGCAGTATTTTTGTGCCATAGGTTAATCTAGTTTAAATTTAAGGAAAACTATACTGTATAAATAAATCCAAGTTTCTAAAGCAGATTTGTTAAGATAAGACCTAATAGTTGTGCAAGTTTTGATAAACATTTTAATTAAAGCTGACTCCTATTGTTCACCACACTGCTGATGGCACATGAGTAGGGATGCACCGGATCCAAATTTTTGGTTCCGGCCGGAACCGGATTTTGCCGGATAGTATTTCACATCCAGCCGGAACCGGATTTTTTCACTTGTAGAGAGAAACATTAAAAAACAGCACTATGGGTGGGGGATGGGGGTGTCAAGGTAGAGGAGCGGTGGTTGACTTCATGATAGTGTTACAGTGGGTCCCACTGTAGGTAACGAAGCTGATGTTATTTTGTAGGGTTTAGACTAGAATAATGCAGACAGAAAATTAATTAACAAAGTTAGATTACTTAATATACTGCGAAGTTCCTTAAAACAACCAAATCAGTTTTATTGTTCAGGTTGACGGTGGCTGTAAATTTAAATGTTCTAATAAATGTGACTCAGTTTGTGCATATTGTCTAGGAATAATTGACAGAGACTGTGATAT
>WURT03009143.1:0-16509 GCA_009936505.3 Holothuria glaberrima
ACAGAACTTACTGCCTACGGACCTGATAAAGAGCCATGTGGAATACTTTCTGAGCATATTAAATATACGATATGCCTTTAAAGTTCAACAATCGGCGAATGTACCGAGAAAATCAACAAATGTACCGACAGACCATCCCAGGACGACAAGTGCGGGGGGGGGCAACGCCCCCTGCCCCCCTTACGTTACGCTACTCAGCCTGTTGCTTTCTTAAGCCCGTCTACACGATCACACATTCTTTCAAAACTTCATCTTATATGTGTATGACGATGTCCACGAACAAATATTTGATCGTGTAGACGAGCTTCCCAACAACGTTGAACAACGTCCAATATGTATGACGGTGTTCATTTTTTTAGCTGCATGTTTCATCTTTCCAACAAATCTTCAAAACATTTGAAAACATTGGGGTCTTTTCTTATTATTTGTTCATAATGTATGGTCCTTGTACGAGATATCATAGCTTAAACTTGCATATTACTAGGCTATAGGGATATCCGCAAAAAACAACAATTTAGGACAAGAAGTATGGGACTAAGTTAAATGGCGCATGACAATAAATTGCGCGTAGACACGGTGCTGCATACTCTCAAACTGTCAAAGCGGGAATCTGTGAAACAATGTTATACATTTGCATTACGACGATCATGGACAAATGTATGATCGTGTAAACCATGGGTGGGGAACCTTTTTTCTCTGACGGGCCGTTTTGAAGGTCACAATCCACTCGCGGGCCGCACACAGAGAGGATGCAATAAGCTTGCCCCACAGGGCGCAGGTCAAGGGGCCCCAAACAGGCCCTGGTGGGATCTAGGAGAAAGTCTAGTCAAGCATTGGGGCAAAGCTCCGGAAGCTCTGGGATTCGTACTAATTTGTGGGCAATAGAATACTCATCCACCATTTTTAAATGGCATAAAATGCGTAAGGCTAAACAGGGCCAGAAGTATTACCGTATGTTCATTTGTCTTTAAACCTATGTGTGAAGAAGTCATAAATGAGCGTAAATAAAAAGTGCGCCCGAAGCGCCCCGAAAAACTGCGTTTTTTAATCCAACTAAATTTTTTCCTCATTTACGTTGCAAAATTGTCCACTTTCTGACCGTTTAATTCACTCTTCGGAGGGACAGTTCCAAGTCCCACAACTAGCGTTTGAAATAGCCGGTATAGCATCGCAAAATGCAACACACTTCCTTGCACATACGATGTACTGCTCGAAATGCATAGCGTAAGAATGCGATGCACTGCCTTTGCCAAATTATAAAAACAATACAGTAGAATGGAGTAACAAACACACACAGCAAGGCTTTGTCAGACATATTTTCAGCGATTGTTCTTCGAGAAAAAAACCAAATCACAAGCTACGAATCCCGTATGTATTTCCATATCACTCACACAGAACAGGATCTTCAAGAGCTCCATGCAGTGCTTTCACAAACACATGATATGTATGTCCAATCTAGCCTACGTGTGTTATATATGTGTACACTATACAGCCAGTATGTTGTCGGCGTAACGTACACTAACAGTTGAAAACTAATGAATTTCATTGTAAGGCAAAATTGCTACACTAAAATGAAAAAGTGCGATACAGAATCATTTTTGTGTAGCACTTTTTGCTACACCAATATATTTCACTAATTCGAAGGCTGCCCACAACTTCTTTTCAAATCTACCGGAATAGATACATTTCCCATTGAGATTCATTATCAAATAAATAGACCTACACATGTGACAGCGTAATTTAGCGCCTATGTGAAACACGAAGCTTCCCTTCCCCACAGAAGTACAGGGATTCGGCATCCGATCCGATTTATGTCTACATGGTCTGACAAAACGGTTGGCATGTTACGTTGTGCATACAGGGATTTTAGTATTATACCTGGTAGTATTTCGCAGCAGATTTACGGGAAATACCCGGAAAGTGGAACTTCATTAGCAGGATAAACGGTTTCAGGCAATTCTGAATTGTCATTTATGAATTGCCTCGCGGGCCGGATGAAATGGTCTCGCGGACCGCATGCTGCCCGCGGACCGGAGGTTCCCCACCCTGGTGTAGACGCTCCTTTAGTTCTTCGATCAAAGGCGGATCAGTTGTTAACACTTTTGTCTTTCTAACAGTCTAAGATATATTCATGGTAAATCAATGTGACGATAACTGCACAGTCGGAGGTAAACCACCCATTTTTTCAGCTGGGAGGTTAACATTATTTTCTTTAGTTTTATAGACGGCTTTTGAGAACTCAAAGTTTTATGAAGACAATACAATGCACAATTTTAGGGGACATGAGGTGATATCTTGTCTGGTTTGCTCCTTGGTTCCAAGAAACTGTCTTGACAATGTATGAGTTTTAACTGTTTTCTTCCTGTTTCCTTGAAGGTACATCCAAGAACAAGTTAATAAACATATACGCTGCTTACGAAGACCGCTGTTCACTGGAGAAAGGTGATGTTGCATATCTTACAAATGAGGACTTATTGGAATACTCGGGTGAATACGTCTTTAGCAATTTTGTTTATAAATTACATCGCATGCAATATGTCAAAATCTGACTTATTTGTCAAAATAAAAAAAAAATCATGTTACGCAGACAAGGCACGGACAATGACATATGAAGGGAGAGGGCTCGGGGACTCCTCCCCCTCACAAAACAACTAAATTGTCAATGCGGAAACATTTCAGGGCAGACGCCTTATGCACGTTTGTGACATATATTTCCAAACTGGTCACGGTTACTAACGTAGTCAGGCACTAGCTTGCGAAGCGGCACTCTATGGCTCCATCCACAAAGTGCGATGAGCTTGAATAAAATCTTCGTCCGTTACGTGGACTATTCAAGCCCATGCTAGGAGTTTTCATTGATGGTGTTGACCGTGATTTGGGGCTGGGTTTCAGAGACTCAAAATGTGGAATTTGTGGGAACAGTTTCTAGTGAAGAGATACAACGGCAAATTGGATAGGAATCTGCACTTCAAGATATGAGGGGCTGGAACATCCAATCAACCTCATAGGCCCGTGCTTGTCGGGTGCGAGCCTAAGTAGTGTAAGTGCTGTCTCGGGGAGTTGAAATGAGTGATCAATGGCCACAAACTGTGTGAGTCTCAAGGGCCTACATTTGATATAGTGTGGATGGTGCGTTTGTACTATACAGCCTGCACTAAGTGCACCAGATGCAATGTTAACCTTCTTAGCACTGGGAGTGGAAAAGTCGATGTTCTGTCCTTGTTTTAAAGTTCATAGGATGTAATTTTACGTGATACTGGGTAAAGCCACCGTCTAAATTTCACCTCTGGAAAGTTTAGTGGGGTATTCTGCCCCTCTTGCCTCCCACTACAGGTTACGTCACCGAATTTTGAAGGTATAAGGAGACCTTCCTGCTTTTTTTATATCTGCCAATACGTAAAATAGGTGAGTTCGATAATTCGTTGCCGCATGGAATTGTGGGATACACTCAGGACAAACGAACCAAATTCAGCACATAGTGTACTGGGACCCCTATTTTCGTGAGTTCCCAATTTTCGTGCAGTGTACATATACCAGTGAGTCCAAGTGTGACTAGCCAAACTGAACAAAAATAGGGGTCTCATATATCCTGCTTTACAGCAGGTTAAAATACCAATTTTTAAACCCAAGAGGCAGTTTATATGCAATCCACTGCACAAAACCACACTTAAGAACCCTCTTTACATTTGTGATGGGTTGAATCAGAATGATTCGACAAATAATTCTAGTAAACTCAAATTTTGGAAGACGTGTTGTAGGTACGGGTGTGTTTTGTTTATCCCGACAATTCAAGTAGACGATGTGCGCATGTGCACACGAATTATCAGACTCGCTTATTAGTGAGCTACTTGAAGACCTTATGCGTTGAAGTCACGCGACGTCATTTTGGAGAGAGAACAATGAAGCACACTGCTGGCACGTACGGCATAGACACTTCGCACGTGCGCGTAGTAAACTTACGCCAGTCCCCGACAGCTACACAATCATTCAGTTATCTTCATTTGTTAGTGTAAGTTGCAATGATACGCGCTTACGTCCACCGGCAGGGCACTTTCTGTTCTGTGACGTCATATGCATACCGTCTATTCACTTAACTTCGCAATCTTTTCAATGTACACCACCCCTTTTATTTTTAATGATAAGCAGGTCGCCCTAGGGGCACTGACAACGGGAAAATTGTCCCTACAAACTTAACAAATCATTGTCTCCATTCATCAAAAAACAACAAACTATAAGAGATTATAATGGTTATATGGACGACATCAATTCCTCCATCTAACAAATTTAATGCAGTTTTTATTGCAGGGTCACTTGCACCACTAATCATCTGGATTAATATTGTGCGAGGCGAAGACTCTTAAGATATTTCCCCCCAAATAAATTTTGTACAGTATTTATTGCCTTTGTGGAAGGATAATTTCAAAATAAAAATGAAGTACGTACAATACATACAATAAGCCTATAAAACTTGTTTCACGACATTTTCACGTTATGATGATATTGTATCAAGTGACAACTGCATGCAAACTGCTCAACATACGTAGTGAATGTTGGATGTCCCGTGTAGAAACTTTTAAGCATCTCAAACTGCTTAAATTTGGAGTTGATACCCACCAGCTGTCATTCCGCTCTCATATTCACTAAATCTATTACGAAAAATGCAGATTTAGGAGCGAGCTTAATTTTATACAAAAACAGATATTCCAAGGATATATATACATATATATATATATATATGCAAACTTTATTCCCCGCGGATCTTTTCAAATCGAACATGAAAAGTGAATTATATGTGGTAATGTTATATTATTTTGATACTCCTGCCACGACAATAGACTACAAATTAGATCAACTGTGATACGTTCTTTAATTTGATTGGATTAAGTTGATTTTATATGCCTTTGATTGTCTCATGTTCGTATAGAGTCAAAGGGTAAACATTTCTGACGTCACTACATGAGGGAGTTAAAATACCAACTCCTCGTATCAACATGATGGAATCCTGTTTTTCGCTGAAAAATTTCAAGAAGATTCCTCCCACGGGGACCGTGGCGTGCTCCTCGTTGTCACGTTTCCCCAGTCGATATGCATTAAGGTTCGGGGCCGTGTCAGAGGTCATCCCCCACGCAGTCAAGAATATTCTTAGTAATAACGGTAGGGGTGATTCATCACCTGAGAGAAGGGTATGATAATCATATACCAGAGAATTTAGAACGTGGGTATTTGTTACTAACAAAGCTGACAGCGTGATGAAAACTTCGGCAGGATGGAGATCATGAATATGACACAGTTCAAACAAATAAGAAAATTTTTAGGTGATAAACAAGAATGATATTAATTTACAGTGGTTGAATGTAGAACGTCGAACACCAGACAGAACTGAGAGAGTCAAACGGTTGTTTTGGTTTTATAATGAGCTTGCTGATTCTTTCATTACTTTGCCCTTTAGTGACACCTCTTATTCGAAGTGTATGGAGAAGCTTTATGATTTGAATATTGTCACTTCTTAGTATACACCTTGTGCACTGAAGTCACCAACGTCATTTTGGAGGCAAGTCAATGAAGCGCATTGTACGCACGAAGTAGAATTTGCACGCGCGCGTAGAAGACTACGCGCGTATCGAGCCGGTACATAGCAAATCAGCTGCTGTCTGCATTCCTTGGACACAATGATACACGCTTGTCTTTATAAGGAGGTGCTCTTCTATTGTGTGGCTAAAGGTACTAGCGAGTTTTCGATTTCAGGACCGGAGAGCTGCAGGACGGAGGGCAAAATTCACTCGCACGGACCTCCCGTCCTGATATGCAAGGCATTTCGATCCTGTAGACGACGTGGCGCACAGTTAAATGACATCAACACAAAAAAGACACGCGCTCTTATTTGTTACCTACTAACTGATGGGTAGGACGCATTGCAAGCCAGGATTTTCAGTTAAGAGGGGCAAATTCAGGAATAAGGTCACACAGAAAGGACAGATGAACTTTTTACCAACACAAGGCACCAATATTGATTTGTGTATCCGACCGGTACACAAATCAGCTGCTGTCTGCATTCCTTGGTATAAGATACAACGATACGCGCTTGTCTTTACAGGGAGGTGCTCTTCTGTTGTGTGGCCAAAGATGTTACAAGCATAGCGTTGACTCCTCATGGAGGAGAAAATATCGCAGCGAAAGTTCTTATCACTGCTCAGTCGTTCTGAAAACAAAAGGAAAATAGTTGCCTTACAAAAGTATTAATACTTGCTATTTTGGAACGTTGAAAGCCTAGGAAGTATCACTATTCAGTAAATTCCGCTTACGAGAAGTTTATTTCTTCCTTGTGGCATTACACATAAGTACACTGAATATGAACGCGCAATGACTGGTTTGAAATGCATAGACTTCTTCGTAGGTCAGTTTCTATGCGTACCTTCAAATCACGCACTTTTATATGCGGTTCATAATACAACGGTGAAGCAACTATCACGCCCGTTTTCAAAGCACACGGAAGTGTGCGTCAATTATTATGCCAGATAAAAAAGCAGAGAGAATTGTATTCTGCGCGTATACAACGCTAACGCAAGCCACGCAAACCTTACCGGCCTATTTACACGATGCGATTTTGTTTGCGTCTGTCGCATGAGTATAAAACGCACGAAACGCCGTGTTCTTCCTTTCAGTGTTGTTCGGCTTGAAGTTGTCTGCACTGGACACGTGGTTTATTCTCACCTACCTGATTGGTCAAAGTTGCGTCTTGCGTGCGATGTCGCTTGGAATAAGGTATTTCGGAATTAAAACAAGGAGCGCAGGTCAAAGGTCAAATGAGGGGAATCCGCAGGGAACGGACTAACTTTTTCCACCACCCTATGGAGCTAGAGGCTATATACAACCAATGAGAGCCGCTACGCAGACACTCGGCTGATGGCGGGATGTAAACATACAAAAATCACATGTACATACGTAGGCACGCGATACACATACTGTATACACTGTATGATTGTACAACGCGTACAGCACGTACATTATGCACAAGATAGACAAGACGTAGTGCATGTACGTAGCTAGCTGCAACTCGTAAGCCCGGCCCATAGTAGTCAGGATGGTTACGATGCAGTTTAGCGAATATTGTCATTCGGCTTACAAAATGTAGGCTACTGAGATTTAGGCCAATGGAAGATGGTGATATCTACAAATTTAATTCGAAATGTTGAGTTGAAAACTAGGACTTAAACTAGTCTCTTTTTGAAAGGGTTAACTAGCTTTTCGCTCTAACGTTAATAGTGTTTGCCACACTGAAAATGCCCGAACTCTAATTCTAACGTTAGGACTATAACACATTTCCATTTAGAATGGAAGAAATGTGTGTGTGATAATGATCACTCGAAAAACATTGTAAAGGAAATAATCTACGATTTCCCTTCACTAACCACCTTGATAAAGTTCGTTAGCGTCACACCGTCTAGATTGCATGCAGTATAGACAATCCATAGTGAGTATGCTCACTCACTAATACTGATCGACCAGACTATGCACTGTATGTAGCTAGTCGCACTAGCACTGTATGTATTGTATATGTTGTACTGACGTGCGTGCATATACGCGTACGCATGCCGGATTATCTGCCGTCTAGTACTCTGCATGTAACTAGTTGTGCATGATATATGTAGCATGCACTGAATAACCGCACCGGCGTACGTGCGAGTAAGAGTACGGTGACTATGGAGGAGACATTCCACATATGTCTGCTAACAATTACATGTATTGAAAGAAAATATCCTGAAAAGGCAATAAGTTTGATTCATTTTTAACAATGTTCCAATTTTTACGAGTTTTCAAAAAGATTTTATGTCACTAAAACTTTCTTTAACATCTCAAAGCATCTCTAAAGCTACTGGAATCCACTAGGTTTCTTTTTTACGGAAAGGAGATTTCCATGAAGGTAGAAGTATTAAACACTACTGAAATAGTGAAAACCCCTCATTTGACCTTCTCTAAAAGGTCATTGCGCCTGCGCTGTAGGTAATTCCGAACTACCTTATTAGAACATGCGTCTTAGTGCATGCGGCATCGCAAGGGTAATAAAACCGTGCCGTAGGTACAGTTTACACGGCCCGGTGCGTTTTAGACTCATACGTCCGACGCATGCAACGGACGCAAGCAAAAATCGCATCGTCTAAACAGGCCTTAACACTGGCATTTTCTGTAATGCGTGCCTATTATTACACGCACATCACCGAATGGAAAAGCGCCTACGGGTATGTCAAATCCACTCTTCCGCCTTTGCGTCTCCATGCATTGGGAGTCAATTTCCATAACAGTGTCGGTATCAATGATGTACATGCTAACGCGCGCAAGCATGCACATCATTGGTCGGTATAGATCTTATTCTTTGACGTCATCTGACGTCATGTTTAGAGGAGAACAATAAGCACGTGGCTGCACGCAGTAGAGTTCGCCGCGCGTGCGTATCCGATTGGTTGACGAATCAGCTGTCTGCATTGGTTGGTGTAACTTGCAATTATGCACGTGTTCCTCCAAAGGGCGTTTTTTTTTTTTTTTTTTTTTGGCATTGTGACATCTTATGCAGGAGGTCTATAGGAGTTTGGTATCTATGCAGGTGCTTAGCCAGGAGTCGGTCCGGGGTTTAAACCACACTTATACAATAACACCAGAGGCACAACCGGGCAGCAAAGCCCTCAAACAATATACGTGGGGACTAAGGGCCCGTCGAAAGACGTTTCATGGTAATGAGGATTGCAGGTTAGGCGGCAGAAAGTCATGTTGGTATATTTTATCGAGGAACAGGCGTTTGTTTTTATCATTATTTTTTACGCACCTGAATCAAAGGGATGAGCCCCACCCCCACTCCCACCCCTGTGGCTACGCGCCTGGTTGTTGATATTCACAACAGAAAACATCCTAAGGCAACTTAGTTGCATTATTAGTTTTTTTAACTGCTCTACATCAATATCTTATGTTGCTCTCTAATGTGTTAGAGGGAAATTCACTCGTGATGGAGTGACAGGAGTGACCACCCTTTCATAATTGAGCATGAAATCGGCTGAAATTCCACTGAGGTAATTAACTTTAACTGAGCGAAAATGCCAATCGAAGAAGTCTTTTCCAACCTCTCCCGGCTAGTCTTGGAACCAAAGACCCACCACGTAGGCTAATCTTTTACATTTAGAAAGTGACATATTGTTTACTTCATGGATATAACCAGCTGAGAAAGCTTGATTATTTTATTAGAATTATTGAAGACCGTAGGGTAGTGGGCTACAAACCACGTTAAAATCCCCGAAATGTTCTCCTTCAGAATATTAAATACGAAGGTACATGAAGGGAGAATTCAGAAAACCTATTATTTTTCCAAATTTCCTTGGGGGCACACCACTGAACCCAGGCTTAAGCTGAGTGTAAATTTGACTCGTGTGTACCCTCCTGAATTTCCTTCATGACTAAGCAGAAACGAAGTAAAGTTCTGAATACGCACCTGTCGATGCCAGTAAAATATCATTAAGACATACCTAGGTACTCACAGCTCCAGCAGGTAACAATAAACGATACGATTTTTATTATCATTCATAATTTCTTCATTCTTATCTCTTCTAAGGATCGTGTGACGTCCCTTCTCTGGAAATGATCGTTTTGAAGCGAGTTGAAACATCCAGGACGTCAGTGGCTCATTTTCATATGAGAAACTGATGCTTATCAACATTTATTTGCTTTCGTGGTTCGTGGTAACATGACTTCATGATCACAACCTTCGATTGTAAGCCTTATAGAAACTTACATTTCACCTACGGCTATAAGCTCCTGAAACCCACACGTACCAACAAAGACACGTAACCGGCATTCGCGCACCCGAAAGGTACTCTAAAGATCGAACCGATGAAGAGATCGCAAATAGAAATTTACATCGAGACAACCTAGTGTCATCTCCATAGCAACGTTTACATGAACCGGCTATAAAATTATTCTGCGGTGGCATCAACCCAGTGTTGAAGTTGTCATCAATATTGAGTTTTATAACCCGATGGTTTATCGCGAACAACTGTTCTCATTCTCTAATGTGTCGTATTCAAAGAAAGAGCCACTCTTGGTTTTAACCCGTTCGTGTTCTATATATATATCGTGTATACAGCTTGATGTCATACTATATTGAAGTAACATTTAAAACATGGATCGCACTTTTATCGACTGATCTTTTTTTTACCGACATCGATTCTTTACAGAGACATCAACTGGTCATAAGATGCAGTGTGCAAGCCTTCATTTACGTTGAAAACTACTGCCAATCATTAGGAATATTCAAGTTAAAGCCGAGTGAAATTTCACACGTGTTTAATTATTAGTTACATCTTTCTGATTCAAACAGAGTTTTTCCAAAGATATGCCCAATAGGTGATTTGTTGGAGTTGGTTATCAGATCAAGATGATGGTATATCCAAGTCATGACTCTTCGTTCATTCCCAGCTCACTGCCTCTTCATCTTCATCAGAACGAACTCATCGAAGTATCCCTTCAGACCCTCCGAGACTTGCAAAGTATAGAACTCTGTCAAATGGATCGTTCGTGTAATATCCAGAATCGGAAATATTCCTCGTCTAGCTTGGAAAGATATCTACCGAGATTACAGACAAAAAATAATTCTCGATGGGAAGGGAAACGAAGCCAAAACATCAATCTTAGCTGTTCTCCAGAAGTTCCTAATATTCAATTACCAGGCATTTCAATGAGACGTAAAAACTCAGGTACAGATTCGGTCATCTCAAAAACTAACAGTACGTCCAGTTGGCCATGGGAAATTTCCGAATCAGAAACTGAATCATTTATTTCGTTAGAAGATGGTAAGCTCTCGAATAAAAGTAGCCACCAGGATCTGAAAAGAGGTGACACAAAAATGGGGTCATCATGTGTACCACGTCCACCGGCGTCACCCCGCCCACCGAGATCGGGCAAGGGTTCTTGCGCCAACTCCTTTCGCAACAGACGGAATTTTAAGAGGTCCCAGCATTTTGAATTGACTCTTCAAAATATCGAAGAAGTGAAAGATATTGAGAACGATCTCGTCAGACAAAGTGGATCGACTGGTGATATGGAGGGGAAAAAGAAAAACCTTGGAATTTCTCATTCAAGAAGTTACTCTACACCAGTGGATTACCGTGAACTAAGGAAAAAAATTGAAGCCACCAGAGTGGTTAGTATGGGGGAGATGTCCTCAGAATTTACGAAAAACTATCTCACTCAGAAGGATAAAGAATCCGACGACTTGCTTAGAGAAAGGTGCATCAGCTGGCTTAACTCGCTAAATCCATCGTGATTCTAGATAGTAAACGGCACTGTCATAATTATACGTAGTTGATTTTACGGGTAAAGTGTTGCTTTATTTATAGACTGAAATATTTACGTTTGCCGTGCAATTTTTGATTGTATATCTTTTAGTAAAGATCATCTCTTATTGTAGGTTCATTGCTCTTAATACTTAGAGGAACCAGTCTGGCTTTACCTTCATTGATATGGAAGATAATCTCCCCATTTAAAGCTTATTATCATGTACACATTCCATCCAAGATTTTAAAATTCAATACACTTTGTGAGAGGCCGATGGGTGGTGTATAAAGACGCCTAGGGTGCTCACCACGATTTTTTTTTTAATTCGGTTTTCTTGAAATTCTAAAGAGCATTTTAGGATGGCTTAAAGATTTCAAGGCGCATATTTGTAAACACATTCCGAGAAATATTAAGAAACAACCACTTACACTTAACAAGGACGTTAAGTAATAAGTGAATATTTGTCGCTAGAAATCAACCGTTTCATAATTATATGTACAAACTACAAGTGCTATTACTTCAATTTGTGAAGGTCTGTTGAACATTTCGCCAAAAAAAAAATTGCTGAAAAAATCGGGACATTAGTGTATATGAAGACCATATTGTAACAATTGGTTAGGATAATTCTGAAGACCAGCAATGATACACGATGTGATGAAAACTTATTTTGGGATTGCTGTTTGAAGTCAGTGGGTAATAATTACATCAAATCGGTAGAAATCATTAAGGAATATACATAGGACTTATAAATTTATTCTTCCATCAGTACGTCATGAGTAGCAAACGAAATCATCTGTTGTCTCCCTTAAATAGAAATGGATGCAAAACTGTTACATCATGAGAATGTGGCTCTTCTTTACACAAGATCCACACGTGGCGTATTGTGCTCGGATCAGATCTTGGCTTTAGTTTACAAGCAGCTAGATTCAAATCTGATCATCCGATTTCAATCTTGGTAAGGGGGTGAGGTGTTGGGTGTGGAGGTGAGGGATACCTGACCCCGAGTACTTAGAGACCAATGACACTTCAATCTGTTCCTGTTATTCTAGCTAATTAGTTAGATGAAGTTTTACTGCTCAGTTCCTAACCAACACTGAAAAGATACATGTACATCACTCAGATGTGGTGGACGTATTGGAAAGGAGACAAAGACAGGTATATAAATGCGCGCAAGATCATCGTATGTTTTACTTCACTGGTAATATGATCTTCTGGTAAAAGAGGCAAATCCGGGTCTGATGTTAGTGTTTTAAAAATGTCATCAGGGTTCAGACATATTATTTTGGTGTAGACTATATAACACAATTACATAACTTTCTTGCCAACAAGATTTTAAGGTGGGTACGTCATTCATTGCACAAAAATGATTATTAGTGTGCAGTTTTTAATGAACTCTATAAAAGTCGTGAAATACTACGCTGACGAGTCAATGACGTCATTGTAGACTCTTCAACAACAAATTCTCAGAGACTACAAATGTCAAAGTTACCCACAAGGTCTACGGTGACAAGTTTACGTGAGGTGGTTAATCCTTTGGAAATTTTACCTCAAATTATGCGCTTAAACAGACTTTACTGAACTAATAATATTTTCACTAGTGCTTAAGAGCAGGAGGTCGGGGTTTGATGCCCACTCTGTGAAAACACCCCATTGCAAAGCCTTCGTACCAAATTCCGTGAAATCCGAAACGCACGCTAGTTTGTCATCTGCTTACAGCAGAGACATGACATCATATTTTCATGATTTTCATGAGGGATAAATTTACCCATTTGTTGTTTTTTTTTTTTTTTTGTAACTGGATCAAGTGATCCTTTCACAGTTATCACATGACCTTGCGGTAATGTCAACGTTGCACAGTGTGACGTTGTAACGTTTGGTGAAGAGTGAAAATTGCGTGTCTTTCCGAATGGAATTTTAAACTTGAAAGAAAAGAAAGACGGCTAGGTACTTCTACTCATACTACGGACTTAATATGCTTCGGATAAGCTCCATGCTTACAAATTCAACTCATTCACCTGCCATGTAGCCTCTGTCACGGTGAGGGCTCCTTTTTGTCTCAGTTACACCATGGAAGTACTAACCCCATGGTTACACGAGACTATAGTGATGCGCTGAACGAAAAACTTCCCCTGCTCAGTGCGCTACATTTCATATACGGTATCTCTAGTCTCCGTCCTCCTGGCCATGCATTCGTTGTATCACGATCATTACCATGTCAGTGTCCTGCTTTGCAAACGTACATTTTGATAATTCCGTGCATGAGCTGTGTCCGACAGCGTAGAAGTAGAACATGTCCGTACTGACGTCACATTAGAAAGCTCTATTTGGAATAACAGATTTTTGAAGCAGCTGAAAGAGTAAAATTTAACTGGTTAAAAAAGAAAATGTTCTATGAAAAAAGTATCTTCTACTTTTATGCCTACGTAGTCTTTTGAATGTCAGCCTAAAGACATATTTGTAATAATGATGTTTCGCACTTCATTACCACTGTAGACTTTAAATCAGATTAAAATGTGAGTCTTCCATACATACAAAACTGTTTCCAACGTAATTGCTTATTATATTGTAACGTCTTCATGTCCGTTTTGTTTCGAGGACATTTTTAGCTCAGGCCTAACTTAGGCCTAAATAACATGTGGGCCTACATCTTTCTAGTTACAAGCAAAACAGCAAAGAAATGGACTCGTGATATGAATGTATTTCATTTCTGGAAATCATTTTAAACGGATGATCATATACTTTGTGGGAGGTTGTCGTCTCATTTACAAAGGTCATTAAGTGTTATTTGCGCTCTTTTAAGGGCAATGACGTTTTGAAACGCACATAGCTTAGGCTAACAGCTCATTGCAACTTTGTGGCAGGCAGCTGGTTATTGTCAAAGAGCCAGACAGCACCCTATCTGTCCGTGACGTCTATCTCACGTTGTGGCTTTCTGTGGCTACCGTATTGGGGCTGCTGCCCTTATACACGATAAGCTGAAAGAAAAAGGTGGCGCCCTATCAGTGGCTCGTTTTCGTCGTGAGACGATTGCGAAGAAAAATGACGTCATATTTGAGGATTGTACGAATTACACACTATGTTATACCATTAGTACTTTGATAAAATTTACTGTATTATTCTTTGTCTGTTGGGACAAATATTACAGACATGAAGACCACTTAAATTGTAAGTTTTTTTAACGCTACAACTATTGAAATATTGTCTTAAAGTGTATTTCATTTTAAGATTGTCGGTTAGGAAGGACGTCATGGCTTCGTGTGTCTGCCTGTCTGTGTGTGTCAAACTGTTGTCACAGACTTGTTTGCATTGTCAATATTTCTTTGGTCCAAAGAATAATTGCAACCAAGCTTAGTGGTAGCAGGCCCGTAGCCAGACAAGGTACTGAAGGGGCGAAATGGCTTCCAGGGGTGCGAAAAATTTCTCAGGGGACCCAAATGTGTACAAATGTATTGAGTCAATGGCAACTTGAAAACTTTCTAAGGGGGGGGGCGAGAAAATTTTCAAGGGGGCTTCTCCCCCTTGCCCCCCTTGACTACGGGCCTGAGCGGCTGTTGCAGTATGGTTACCGCCATAGTTTATCGAGGTTTAACGTGATATATCAAAATTAAAGATTTTTGTTAAGTAAAGAAAGTAGAAATTCTGAAAATGTAAAATTGGTCCTAGTTGAATAAGCTCATTGTCCACCAAACTTTTACCACATATTCAACAGGGTTAAATCCAGATGTAAATCAGGTTGAAAGATCCCATATACCAGAATCAAAGGTCATATGACGAAGACCAAGTTGTAGGGTAGCCTTTAAATGTACTATAGATCAGTTGAAAGTTTAAAGGGAAATATTGCGATTGTTTTACAGAAAATTTTCATATTTTTTAAACCAACATTAATAGATACAAAATGGTAGAGAATTCAAAATAAGGCAGTACGGTAGTTTTCTTTTGGCAAGAAATAAGGCTCTAACAGGAAGAAATTCCGGTTATTATTTGCACAAAAAAAATTTGTCTACCCAAACTTTCAAAAATTCAAATGATGCAACATCCGTTACTCTTTTAATACATAACATTTTGAGGAGATAAAGCTATTGCTCGAGTTTACTGGTGAGACTGAACAGTTAAATAATGATTAAAGGCATTTTCTTTCAAAAGTATATTCATACATTTTAAACGCAACATTTCCCTTTAAGTCAATTTCAACCAACATTATACCATAGATGCAACATGGATTCCTTCAATTGTTCATTAGGTCAAAGATCACTCTTGAAAGGTAATAGACAGTCGCCCCAAAATTTGCTTTGAAAAATCAGCAAACTCTTGCAAATCTCCTCTTATTGCATTACAAACACCTCTGAAGACGTTTTGAACATAACTATTACAAACAATAGGTAAACCAAGGAGAAATTCTCCTTGAATTTCACATTTCAGTAACAAAAATATTGTCACGTGATCACAATAGGCCATTTATGAACTAGAGTGACGGGGTATACTAACTCTGTTTGGGTGACTGCATTTTCCCTTTAAGGTCATAGGTTATATGAAACAAAATTTCGGAAAGGTGGGTTTAGGATTTACTCAAGTAAATGGGTGTTGGAGGACAAATATTGCAAGAAATGTCACGTGAGCTCTTGAAGGAAGACTAATTAAATCCTATATACCTCTAATGGAAAACTGAAAAGGTTGCAAAGAAAAGAGTACCGGTACCTTTTTCATCACAATTAAGCTGACCGACATTATATTACATGGGCTTACACTCATGTGGAAATTTGAACGTTACCTACTGTAACCAGTCCCGGAGATTCTCCCATTTGGGGAAAACCAAATTCTTTCAAACGGGCACGCGCGTAGCTACGGGGAGGGCTTGGGGCGCACGCCCCCATGAAAGCCCCGCGCCCCAAGTCACCCCCACTTGAATTCAGGCTCTTGAAAAAATTCGGCCATACCTTTTCACCTCTTGTCTTACTCAATAAAATCTTTGGTGCATCTAATTCGACCTAATCCATCTGAAATTTTCGGCAAGAAAACAGAACCCGACTGATTTTCAATGCAAAATTTCGGAGCGCTTCGCGCGCATTCGTCACCCTACACACTCCATATCTTATAACCATTATTGGGGCAATTATATATTTATTGTAACCAAATCCCTTTTACGACAAAAGTACATCTTCGACCTCTGCAGGGACCTAGCATCAGTAGAGAATC
>WURT03009153.1:0-16509 GCA_009936505.3 Holothuria glaberrima
ATAATAATAATAATAATAATAATAATAATAATAATAATAATAATAATAATAATAATAATAATAATAATAATAATGGAAAAGTGAAGATTACAAAACAAAACAATTATTCTCCCATTTTTCGATACTAGCCAATAGTGTTACTGTGATGGAACCATGTAGTGAGTTATTTCAAAAGTTGAAAAATATAGCACCAGAATACATCTAAGGACACTTAGTAATTCAAAAATTAGACCCTCCCCATTAAATCACCCCAGACCTCAGTTTCGACCGAACCACCTTAAAAATCGCTCCGACGCCCTCTGAAATAGCCTATATGGAGTAACACAAAGGTAACAATTGATTCAAGTTGACCCCACTGAGGTGGCAATGAGGAACCGATCGGAGGGAGGTAGTATTGTCTAACACCACCTCCCTGTCGATCGCTCCTCGGCCTTTTGGCAATATAAGATCATGCATTTGTAGTATCTGTTCTTTACAGCCAGTTGAGAATGGAGCCACTCATGACAGACCCCGACATGATATAGAGGTCTGAAGTTCGAGAGGTTGGTCAGCTTACCCCAGCTGTTTGTTTTTCCCTCAGGGCTAGCAGAACTCCCCGGGAGTAACATTTGGTTTCACCCCTTAACTTCGCCAGAAAGTGGAAGAGACTTTGGCATGGCTTGTCGGTCTTGTAGCTACGATCAGGTCTAAAAAATGTTTGTTTGTCCTCGACAGTCTGCACGTGATTTCTCGTCCGCTCGTATTATTTTTTTACTTTCATATTTTTTTTGCCTTTCCTGTTGTACACAAACCATATATTTTCCGACGAAACTTTTTTTGTTCCTAATACCATATACACTGAAATACCTTGCACTGAATGACCCATATATGTTGAATATCCAATCGGAAGCAGATCAAATAAAACGCCCCTTCACACACACACACACACACGCACACACACACACACTCGGGGGAAATCATAGGCCTGCTTTTTCCTAGAGTTAAGTTCCGTGTCACTGACCCTATTTTCAACACTGGCTATGGAGAATACCGACGTAAGTAACTGGTTCGAATATACACAATTGTTCGCTATACAGCTATTTCACAGGGACCGCGGAGCCAATTATGAAGTGCTAGGGCTAACCATCGAAGCGGCCTAATATGTTCAAGAAAATAAAAGCCTTTTATGGCGGCCCAAAATGCCCACGGCAGGAAAGTGCGGGGGCTTTAGCCCCTGTGACCTCCCGTCCCCTCGGTCCCTGTGTCAGTGGCCTCGCATGTGTGCCTCGCAGCGTACCCGCAGAGATACAGTCCACTCGATCAGCCATTGCTCAGACTCAACGCACGTGGCTACTGCTGTTCGCTGTGCGTACAGTCATTAGCGATGTAGCAAGACCCTCGGGGCCCATGGACAAGAGGCAGGGACGCGGCCCCAAGCCAATGGTACCATTGACCCATTTTTCTAAGACTCCTCCAATCTTCATGGGGAGGAACGGGGTAAGAGCCAGGCCTTGCATGCACCAGATCAGGGTTCAGTTCCCAATCCCATTCTTGCCTGGTTCTTCAAAAGCAGTTGGTTCTGTAGTTGTTGATAGCTTTTTGGTTCATTTCGGGTCTGTGCTGGATGGTTACACGGTAGGCAGAGTTATGATTTTTTGAGAAATTTTGGGGGCATTTGGTTGGGGCCCCTGAACCCTTGGGACCCCTGGACATTGTCCACCCGCTTGCTACGCCAGTGACAGTGATACCTTCATGCTACGAAAATAGCAAAATAAAAATTCCTTCAATCGGCATTGCCACTCCCAGACGTGTTAGGTTGGGACTGATGTGCTCACTGCCAGGGACTAAAATGTGGAAACCTTTCATTCACATAGGTGTGCGATCGGAGAGGCTTGCAGCCTGTCGGGGGGGGGGGGGGTTGTCAAAAGAAATAACTATGTTTTTCTTCTTTCACTTCATCATGTTTGATGGAAACTGAATGTTTTATACAGCAGGTCTGAGTGGGCACGCTGCAGTCAAGTTCTCACCTTCGAACCACAGTAACATGCTCTGATCTTAGAATAATACGCATAGGCTATATATATATATATATACACAGAAGTCAGCATGGTGTCGTACACGCTAGGCGTACACTGCATACGCTGCAAACACGGAGTATAAGATGTGTTTGACCGGGTTTGCAGCCCTGGCCTGGTCGGGGAGATTGAGGAGCGATACGAGCACTGTCTTCTCGGCCTTTTGTGGAGTGTGGACTTTGAAGGGGTATAAAAACACTTGCACACCCCGTCGTCATGTTATTATGTTAACAATAAACCACTAACAGTTCATCCTATAAACACATGTCCATCATTATCCTGTGCTCTACTGGAGGGGTCATGCAAAAAAAAAAAAAAAACCGCCAGCCTGACGGCCCTTTGGGCAGGTCTGGAGGACAAACAATATTTTTTTTGTTGGCCTCATGAGTCGGTTCCCCCATGAATCGTAATATCTTATCACAGACACGTAACCCCCCATAAAATCGAATAACTATAAAAGACTTTACGTCTGCTATTTGTCAGGAGGAAGTTATCTTTTGGTTATATACACCGGGTGACCAGGGTCGTTTACCAGTTTACGGGGGTATTGTCTGCCATGGAAACTGTTCAAGGTTAGAATTTTCTGGAAAGAAGGGACAATATGGGAGATTGAGTATTTCCAAATATCCAATAATTACAGTAATGCGGTAAAGACTTGCTGCCCATACCCATAACCGTACTCATAACTTGGTACTCGTACCTGTACTACTCATGACCATGGGGGCTTTTACTCATGATTAGTTTCCCGCGGACCTGTACCCTACCCGTACACATGGTCCTGCAATCACACTACAATACTGTAGTGTACTAAATCGCCAAGCCACCTTCACACTTCAAAATCGTATTGTTCGTTTCATGTTTTTCAGAGTACATTTCACCTTTGTTAAGGAGTCATACAATATTATGGTTTCTGGATTGTTAACTCAAAGAGAAAAACGGATTTCGAACTATTTTCGCATCCTTGTTCAAAATTTAAAATTGCGGAAAAGCTTGACTACCTCCCCTACCTCCAGAAATATTAACTATTCTTCCATGCACTATATTCATGCTTTTCTCTGATTAAACACTTTCTGATCAAATATAAATATAGCTTCGAATACAGTAACTATAGCATTTTGCATTAATGTTCACAGTCACCGAGCACGTATGGTCTTTTCGTCGGTGATCACCAGTGGCTTCTTCAGTTATTTTACGGAATACACGTTTCCTAATTTACCTCTAATTTTTCTTGCGGGGTGGGGGGATAAAATTTTCCAACACATGAGGAACTACAATGAAGATTGTTTTGAAGCGACTTACAAGACATGGAAATTAATTCTCGTTTCCGATAATCAAGGATGCATTCTTGGCAAAATTTTCTTCGTTTACGCAACAACTGCTGGTGGAGCTCCGCTTGGATACTGTTTCATGTTAATGGTCTACTTTTCATAAAATCGAACCTCCCCATTGGAAAAGTTGCATACCGGGCCTGATTTAGGATCACAAGCTGATATGTGAATACTTACCCGGTCACTAATTGATATATCATTAGTTAGGCTTTTGAAGCGGGTTCGTTTATACACCACATTGTCATTCTTATATCTCAGCAAAAAAAAAAAAAAAAAAAAAAAAAAAAAAAAAACGTGATTCGTGTGCCACGTTGTTTGCTAAAGAAAACCGGTGCTCTCCGTCGTTGTGGTGAATCACATTCATTGAAAGATATTCAATGAAAGATATTCAATCATTTTCCCTGAGTCACAGTGGGGGATGTTGCACATAAAAATCGATGTCACCTGTAATACTGTGGTGCGAATGAACAAGACGCAACACTGATTCTACGATTCTGATCTGTTTATAGACCTAATGCATATGATGTCACAGAGCAGAAAGTGCTCCCTCCTTTGAAGGAAAAGCACGTATCGTTGTAAGTTACACCAACAAATCCAGATCCAGACAGCTGATTTGTCAACCAGTCATATACGCGCGAAATTCTACTACACGTGAGTGCGAATCCACGCCGTTCGTGCACGTGTGCTTCATTGTTTTCCTCCAAATTGACGTCAGTGTGACGTCAATGCATAAGGTCTATTAATTCCTTAGTCTTTATTGGCCAGCCGTTTGTTAATTCATTGATCGTCATTACACCATTACATCACCTGTACAGACATACAGAGTCAAACACTAACTTTGCATGTTTTGCCAATCCTTATCTTTTGTGACTTCAGAGCTGTACCCGGCCGAGTCCTCCTAATCCAAGTCCAAGCCTCTTCCGATTGCTGTCGCCCGATTCCGGGCCACTTTCAAGTCATAAGGTCAGAGTATAATACAATTCTATTGATTTAAACATGTTTTAATATACTGATGATACACTCACTTACGTCGGATGGAGACCTTGACTGACGGTCTCGGGGGCAGCACTGGGAGAGACTTAGCACACCCTGTTTCATTACCCGCCACTATTCGAAAAGGAAAGGCGAATCTACCCGAGATTGTATGCGCTGGCCTCATGAAACTGAAATCGTTCACGCATTTGCTCTAGACGACAAAAATGTATGTTAGAAACACGGCCCTGCGGTAGTACTGCTGCTGGGTATTGGAGGGAGATGGTTGGCACTGTTTCTCTGTTGTCCTGCCCTCCGCGGCATGATTTCCTCGGTGCTGGCGACTGAAGCCCGTTGGAAAATGGCAGGTAATACACCCTCGTAGGGGCGTCGATTTTTTTTGGGGGGGGACGGGGGACATGTCTCCTCCACTTTTTTGAGAGGAGGGGACACTTACACATTTGTCCCCCCTTTTTGTCACCTGAATTTAAAAAGTGAGGTAACTAAAACACTACATGTCTGCATGTAGGCGAGTAGTGGTGAAGACAAAGATATGTTCAGAAGGTATTCCACGTGGCTCTTTATCAGGTCCGTAGGCAGTACTAAGTTCTGTCACAATTCTTTCTGTAACTTCGAAAAATTTTCACGCGCTACGCGCGCTTTCATCTTCATGTCTGTCTAGCTGTAACGCCCCTCATTTCAAACACATTGGATTAATTCAACGTTAAAGGTTCCACAAATACTGTAGTCGTGATTCTAGAGGAACACGAAAATGCAACATTGCGAAGTTCTAACCTCTTTTCCCTTTCTTTTGGAAGATTCTTCCTTCAACCTCACCATCGTGGCAAACATGTGTTGTAAGAACAAAAAATCAGTTTCGCCTGGGAGCCTTAATGGGTAAGATGAAGATTGTACTCTCCGACGGAGACCGTGCTTTCGCCCCATCAAATTTCTTGGTTTGCTCTTAAGTAGGGCAGATTCTCTATTAAAAACCCAAACTTTTTCAACTTTTCTTAATGAAAACAAAATTATTAAACCTTTTTCAATATCACCCCAATTTTATATTTTGTGATCAACATCATTTCGGCAACCCACTGCATCTATTAGGGCTTAGAGTAGCTGGCCCCAGTCAGTGCGCTCGGTCCCCATGTCGGCAAATCAAAGCACCACCCCTGGCTGAGCCTGCATGCAGTTTTTCCGTTGGATAATAAAGTATACCCTCAATTTTCATAGTTACCCCATATATTGGAACATTTGGCGCCATTCTGCATCTGGGTACCCTCCTCTTATAGACTCCTCACCAGAACAGGAGAGAAGTTTTAGGTCAGATGTCCCCCACCCCCACTTCCAAAATCAAATCGACGCCCCTGCACCCTCGTCATCCCGTAGATGTTGCAATACAGAGAGGGCATCTTTTGTTCCTTTTATATTTAGCATGGTGGATGGCTTTCCCTTTTCGTTTTTTTTTTTGTGGGTGGAGTTTGCTTGGTGGTTGAGTGTACTGCCTTGCACACTAGAGGTCCCCGGATCGAATGCCGGTGGAACCACTTGGAAATTTTCTGGGGCCTAAAACTTACTTTTTCAGCATAGCTGTTCAAGGTGAAGTTGAGGGGGTTTAAATTGGCGAATTAAAATTGGGTATCTGATTGTCCGTTTCAGGAAGTTGTCACCTCGTCTTTGGTCTAGTGGTAGAGCATCCGCCTCTCAAGGGTTCGATTTCCAGGTCGAGTCATGCCAAAGACTTTAAAAATGGAACCTACTGCTGTTGTGCGTGATGTTCTGCATAAGCAATGGAGTAAGGGGAAACAATCCAGTGCCCCACAACTGGAAAAAAGGCAGTGGGCACCGCTAGATTAAACCAAGAGGTTATAAGTAGAGGCGTAAAGCCCCATCTAACTAACAAATTCAGGAAGTTGCCCGATTCAGGAAGTTGTCCAATTTAGGAAGTTGTGAGCTTTGCTCGATTCAGCTGTTGAGCATTGGTGAAGAGCAAGGAACCTCCACCGCTCCCCACTTGGGAAAGTGGCTAAAAACTGGGGATACACTCACGTCCGTCGGATGGGGACGTTAAATAGCGGTCCCGGAACCAGGCGATTAGTTCACGCCTGCCTCGTTAACCCCTGAACACAAGTCGAAAAGAGAATGCGAATCTCGCTAGTGTTCATCCATGCTCACTCTCGGTATTGGGTCTTCCATGATCCAATTGTTTCCCCATCGATGCTACACAGTCCGTCGCGCTATTTGTTCCTGTCGCAGTCGCAACCTGTTAATAGCCTGAAGTAATGCATCTTTTCATCGCGCTCTGTGACGTCCCACATAGTATGATTCATACCAACGTAGCAGTGAGGGATGTCCCTGTTTTGTTTCAGATACTAAAATAAATCCTATCATAAATTTGACTTTATTTCTGCACTTATGGAAATTGTCTGTAAATTGTAGTACTGATTACAATCGTAAATGTACTTCCTTTAATTGCTTGTAGAAAAATAAAACGGAAATGCAAAAAATCTCTTCTCACGAAGTAATTGAGACAATAATTGAAAGTAAGAGTACTTTAAAACGTCTGGAATAGTTATCTTTGAAATGAACATCGATTTATAGGATTCCAAAAATATTTAAAATAAAATATTTCAGTAACAGCGAAAGAAAAGTGTTTTAGGTATAGTTATGTACACATTTAAGCACAACATATTGCGATATTGTTTGAAGAAAAGTATATCACTCCATCTCACTACCCACATTTTTTTAAATTTGGAAGAACCCGCCCTATTCGACCGGAGCAATCTCACAAGCACCCGGGAACCGGGGTGTGAGGCTTCAGGCCCCTGGAGTACGGGAAATCTTCTCAGGCAGATATTCTAGGAAAATGGGGCATGTTTTTAAAATGTAATTGAGTTTTTTTCGGGAGAAATGGCTCAGGCTTCATATCCCAATGAGCAATCCAATGACCTGCAGCTCTGTACGGATCAAATCATTCAAAGACATTTGTGAGGCGAGGGTGTACAGGACCCAAAATGTCTTTTACAGTGTTTTGTCTTATACATGGACGTCTGTAACGAAAAGCAGAATAGAATTACAAATGTGCAGTTGGCACCGGGGAAAAAGTTAATGATAACCCCTGAGTAGATCCTCCTCCTTGTGGGTTTCTCAGGTAAATGATACACATCGATGTACCCCTTCGTGTGGATCTTCCCCTATACTAGTGAGTAAATTGCTTCTAAGGCAACCATTCTTCGGATAATCTACAGTGGCGGATTCAAGGGGGTTGGGGGTTTAAACCCCCTTTAATTTTTTCTGCATTTTTTAAAATACCCAATTTTTCATTGTTTTTCATTATTTGCTCTAATAGACTAACCCGTTTGTTGGACTCCCAATAAAATCTGGAGAATTATTATCCATTTTCCTATGTTCATGGTTGGTAAAACCTTCGAAATACTCCAAAGAACAGAAGAACGAGTTTTGACTGGATTCTTTTCTATAACACAGCCTTTCAGGAATTCTTAGTTTCAGCTTCAGTGAGACCTCAGCCTCAAGTTATTGTTTCAGTGTACTCTTTTGTACGCAGTAACCCCTATTTCGCAGGATCAACATAGAGCTCTTGTACACTCCTTCTCTGCTATTTGTCTGGATTTTTATTCAAAATTATTAAAAATACGATAGTTGTATAAAGTGCTCGGTGTCATACTGTATAGAGTCATTTGGATGTCAGGTAATAAGCATCATGACAGTGCCTCATTTTATATAATTAATCTAGAGTTTCCAGAGACAGTATAAGTTGGCCACCAGCCTTAAATACCCTTTAATAATGTGCAATGAAGCAAAGGAAATGTCACAAAAGTCCAAGAATGTTTCTGGGGACTCCACGCAAGTATTTTTGCTTAAAAACTTTCCCAGAATAAAAGGTAGTAAAGTAACCGAAAGGGGTGCTTCAGGATGTTGCTGACAACATACCCTTCTCTTACACAACATACTCTCTTCTTTCATCTAACCAAAATTACAATTTCCTTGTTGACATTTTCCAGTCATATATAGTCAGTTCTAAATATATCCTAAAGATAGCAACATTTTGCATTTAAGCCACCTTAAATTAACGAAAATTTCTGAAAGATGAAGGGGACACTCCTACCCTTGCACCCCTCCCCCAGGACGGCACCTTTATGCAGTAACAAAGGAAGGATCCTTCACTGCTGTGTACAAACTCAGGAGGCGCTTAAAATATACATTTTACACAGACTGGGGGCTGACTGAAGTGGCATTACGACGTCATCTGTGATGTCCGCCCAAACACCAAACTCCTGCGGCGCCACTGATCTAAGCCACGTTCTGAGAGGGACACACCTTCCCCTTTGACCTTTCCCCTAGGAAAGCAATCACTAATCGCCCAAGGATCAACATTCTTGCAAATGTTACCATTCCAATCAAACTGGTATGGTATGAATGAAAAGAGTTTGAAAAAGGCCTATGTACTTTCTGTAGTCTTCTCCACAAAAATGGTCACTTCTGGTGCATGAAAGTGACATGCTGGAGAAGTGGAAAATGATAGCACCATTTTGCATATAGACACCATCCTGCATGAGACAAACATTTTCCAAGGGGGAGGGGAACCCCTCTCCTCCTCTTGGACCCCTCTCCCAGGACGGCCATCACTCCTCCACATGCCATCGTCAATCCCCCCCCCCCCTTACAGCAAAACCTGGATTCACCCCTGATCTAGCAAGACCGATGTTTTGTTTTTCTCCCTTTTTTAAATTCATGATTTACGGACTCACATACTTCGCAATTAACCACATAAGCTGTGATGTATCTGTCACATGTTCTTTAGAAAGTTCAAATGACTCTTTTATTCAGCTGCATTGCCCTGCCCGTTCTCCCCACACTAATCCCTGGTCAGTCATCTGATGGATGCATCACCAGATATCCTCGTTCAGAGATCCGGTCTCCTCTTGATTCTTCAGTAGAAGCTGAGGAGAAATGAAGTAAAATTTTAAATAAACTGTCTGTTTGATTTATCACCAACTTCACCCCATGTTATATCGAGCAACAAACGACGATATACAATCGTGTGATAAAGTAACATGGCAACTAGAAGATGTTGGCTAAGTGAAAATGATAAAGAACTGCTTGAAAAAAAGGATTAAATTTACTTTTAGTGTTTTGCAGACTTAATAAAAATGTAGAAAAAGCATTGTGGCAAAGTAGGCTGCATGGCGAGGCTAGCTTGAAGAAGAAATGAATCGTCCCAGTTGGCAATGGTCAACAAATTAAAAAAAAAACTTATCACTGAGTAGGGAACACCAAAGTACTTTACAAACAATATGAAATAGGTTTAGGTCTACATTCCCCATCTTGGCTGGCTCGATCACTCGAAAAAGTGTTGAGTAATCTTCTACCCAGATTGGTTACGTTTGTCGTCCCAGTGGCTCCGGCACAGGGAGGGGTATGGGGCACGAGCCCCCAATCGATTTCCGAAAAGGTGTTTAAGCTATAGATTTCTGCAGGGTGTAGTGTGACTGGGTGAGGTGTGTTTCTGACTAATGATGAATCTATTCCGAAACTATCAAAATTCTCGTAAATCCTTCTCGCGGAATCAAAATTTTCGCTCGCTTGCTCCTCACCGCATGGCTGTGTTTACTATCATTACCGACTCAAATATATTCGCATTATTCAGTGGTGAGGGTTTTACAATTACTCCGATTGTTCTTGTGCATATAAACCAGTATGGAAGAGAAAAGCATTGCAAGAATGCAAAGTAGTGGAATTCAGGGGAAGACACATTTTATGAAAATCGAAAACTTATACAAATTACTATAATCAGAAGACTCACACTCTAATTTAGGGATGTATTTTGTTAGGAATTTGAAGTGTCTCAGTGCAAAGTCTGCCCCAACTTTTGTTGTGGAAATGATTTTCGATGCAAAATTTCGGCGCATTTCGCGCACATTCGTCACATTGCACATTCCATATTTACAACCGTTACTGGGTTGTGACAACAAAACATTATTCTGACCAAAGTATTTTTACAACAAAAGTACATCTTCGACCTCTACAGGGGCCCGGCATCAGTAGAGAATCTTGAAGCAATGTTATATCATGAGTATCATATACGGTAACATTCGTAGCATGTATTTATCGTTACACATTTTTACAATCAGTGCCATGCAACAGCCAATATATCGCGAAATAATGATAATTTCTAAGCATGTAATTAATTGAAAAATTTGACAAAGATACGTGTATTTTGCATCAAAAGAATTTTTCAAAGAGGAGGAGTGACTACCCCTCCACTTAGACAGCACACGAGTCAATCAAAAGTAAGAAGTCACATAATTGTGAAAGTTTTCCAATATGTTCAGTTCGATAATTTGACAAAGATTTTACCATTTTGAGTCTAATCTGTCGTAAATAATCAAAAATTTCTCAATGGGTAGGTGATCCCCTCACCTTAGACCCCTACCCAGGACATCACCTTCATAATGAGACAAACTGGAAGGATTCTCTCCGGCTGCAAACTACCCAGATGCGAATATGCACAATTACACCAGCTTTCTGGGTGTATCTGTTTGTGGGGCTTAAAGCATCATCTTTTATAGTAGCCCCCGCCCCCATCAACAAACTCTGGTGGTACCACTGCTATCTCATTCGAAGAGTCTCGTGAGTTATGCTAAAATCAAAGCCAGTTAACGAGGAATAAACTACATGTAGCTTCAAATACATACCCCACCATCCTCAGTGGGCACGTGACCTAGACGAAGGAAAGTAAATGAGATATTATGGACAACCTAGCACCCCTCCAAAATACCGCAATTACATTCATTAAAACGCAAAAGTCGTCTAGTCGGCCCGGGAAGCGAATATGATGATGATTCCTCGTCCTCCTGTAGCGACAGTATTTCAAGAAGAGTGTCTTGATTTGGTCCTGTGACGGTGCATTGGACAGGACGTTATCTGTCAAGAGAAATAAAAAAAAAAAAAAAAATACGTTTCTCCATCACGATAACCGATAGATGGCGCACCACAGTGATGCAAATTGCACTTTGGGAAAAAGGTTCCATTGTAAAAATCCCTAATGATTGCTGATTTGTTTCAAGTTAAGCTCCATTTTGAAAGGACAGGGGATCATTTGCTAGACCTATGCAGAGACGTGACTAGAATATTTCAGAGGTGGGGGCACAGGGTATCCACCGCTCGGATTGGGTTAGGCCTACCCAAAATAACCCTGGCTTAATGACCTTTGTGATGATGATCTGCAACATTGCGGACATTTTACATCATAAACCAATTGGTTAGAAACTGGGCCGTAAAACCTCATCTAACTAACTTACTAACTACATCATAAACAACTTAAAAATTACCAAACTTCTTAAATCAAACCGAGGCTCTTGAATTTGTCCTAAATTTTCCAAGTTTCACATTTGAAGTGTCACATTACAGTGTATTCTGTGACAAAGTCGCTCCATACTTACTTCAAACTTTTCACTTGCTTGAAGCTGGAAGAATCACATATGGTCAAAATTCATCTCCTTTAGTAAATACTCCAGAGCTTTCGGGTTTCTCTTCTGGTTCTCCACTAGGAGGTCTATGGCTGACCAGGATTCTGCATCATCCTACACAATTAAAGAAAGTAACCTGCGCTCCCACTATACCTTTGGCGCCTTTGGCCCTCGAGTTGTGATGTAAATATCCAATGACCCTTAGTAGTAAAAGGAGTTTCCCACCAATGTTGTAAGCTATTGTTTAAGTGAACAATTTCTGCAGACTCGTCTATGGAATTCAGAAACAGAAACAACCTTTGTAATATGATCGCACATTGAAGACTGGATTGCCAGATGGGATGTCATGGATTCATATGGATGAGTAATGTTTTGCATTTCTTGATTGTTCAACCTAGTGTTTTGAACCTATCTGGAACCTGGACAAGGTTGTTAATTTTCCATAAGGGTAGACCTTTGTAAAGATTACAACATTTCAATGCGTAGGAAACATTTATATTATGTAAATGTTGAGATGCCATATTATTTTAGAGTGACAGAAATTGAACATCAATATGAATCCAAAACATGAGACTTACTTGCTTCAAGTTTACTTTTGTTAGGAAATGCACTGGCGTAGCCACGAAGGGGGGGGGGCATGGAGGATGTCGCCCCATGAAAGCTTGTCGCCCCTCCACTCGCCCCCACTGGGATTTTGAGTGTCCAAATATTACATGTGCGAAAAATATGTTATTGGTCTGAATAATTATTGTCTCGAATCCCCAGATGACCAATGCTGAACGACCCTTCCGGACGGGGTGTTTCTCGACTGAATAATGAATCCATTTTAATCACTTTTTACCACAAGTCGTCAAAATTTTCGCAAATCCTCAAAGTATCAAAATTTTCGAAGGCTTCGCACCTCACCACATAGCTGCGTTTACTATCAATATCGTCTCAAACATATTCGTATTATTCAATGATGTGGGTTCTACAATCAGTCGGATTGTTCTTATGCATGTAAGTCATTATGAAGAAACAGAGAATTTCAATAATACAAAGTAGTGATATTCTGGGGAAGACATGTTTCAAGAAATTTGAGAGGGCTTTTACGAATTACTAGAAGACTTGACTTGAAGTGTCTTAGTGCAAGTGCAAAGTCTGCCCAAAACTTTTGTCATGGAAATGATATTCAATGCACAATTTTGGCGCGCTTCGGCGCTCATTTGTCACATTTGTACACACTCCATATCTTATAACCTTTACAGGGGCCTTTTTTACGACAAAAGTACATCTTTAACCTCTTCAAGGACATCGCATCAGTAGAGAATCTTAGAGCAATGGAATAGCACGAGTGGCATACACGGTAACATTCGTAGCATGTATATGTTGTTAAACATTTTTTTATTACGAGTGCTATGCCAAATCCAAAATATCACAAAATAATGATAATTTCTAAGCATTTAATTAATTGAAAGATTTGGTATTTTGCATGAAAGCTGCCTTACTTGACAAAGCATTTTTATGGGAGGAGTTACCCCTCTACTTAACCACATCTTTCCTTTACACTCAATCAAAAGTAAAAAATCACTTAATTGCGACCTATGATCAGTTCGAAAAATAAAAATTTATCAAAGCTAGCACCATTTTGCGTCTAAGACATCTTAAATGAATAAAATTTCTCAAACGGGACGGAAAACCCCCCGGGACATCACCTGCACAAGGTGACAATTAGGGAAGGATTCACACCGGGTTCAAACTACTCCCCCCATGCGAATATGCAAAATTTTACACAGGCTTTCTGAGTGTAACTGGGGTAGGCTTAAAGCAAATTTCTATAGTCCCCCCTCAATGTCAATGCCTTTGTCAAACTCACAAAAGGTATGTCATGCTATTCCAAAGTAAATTACCAGACTGTTTTTTATTTTTTCTATTTTAGTAAACTATTTGATGACCATATCAAGACATGAAATCTCAAAATAAACGATATTTAGAAAACTTTAGAGCAACTTGCAAGGCCTAGGAAGTGTCATTTCTGACGATCTAGGAGGCCTTTTTGGCTAAAATTTCCGGGTACGCTGTGCGCCAACCTATGGTGGCGCTCCGCTTAGATAGTAACAAGGCGCCCCTACTAAAAAGATCCTGCCTACGCCACTGGGAACTTCATGAATGGCATCATAAGGATATGCCCGACGGGATAAATCCCCCCTGCGGAGAGCCAATTACAACCGGACATCCCGACATAGGCAAAGTGTTGAGGGAAGGAAGGTCACGAAAGAAGGTGGGTTGGTTGTGAGAGTAGTGGAAAATTTTGTTTATACAATGAAGTTCCATGATAAAGTATATACGCACATTACAGGTACATAGGATCTGAATCTGAGTGACGGTTTAATTCTGATTTTGATGTCGTTACCAAAAATCCAAGAAGTGGAATTGTTAAAAGTGGAAGGGAGTTCGAATATTTTAGCTGCAAGTAGAAGGATATACCCACTGAGAGCAAAATTATCCTCTGGGAAAGCTAACCCCTGTGGGGGATAACATGAATTCACTGCACCGTATATCCGCACCCTGTCTTCCTGGTGAAATGGTCAAACTTCATGCCGCGAGTCGCTTTCCATACCCTACGACAAATTACAAACACAACAGAACAACTTTATGAATAGGGATGAGATTTCGCACTTTCGAAGAACTGTGTAAACGGGGGACGGGGTGCTTGCACCATGGAGCTAATACCCTTAGCTCCATGCTTGCACTATCTAACTCTGATGTGTTTACATAATGTCTAACAGTATTTAGTCAACGGAATTGGAATCCGATTCATAATCGCACAAAATTCAATTAAAAAAAAAAGAAACGTACGTAGTCACAACGTTGTTATATAATAATTGTTGACGGTCATGTTTTACGACGATAAGCGACCAGAAATGTTAGAGAAGTCATTGTGGCTTATGAATTACCATTTCACGTCGGGTGGTTTTCCAACTCAACAATTTAAATCAAATTTTGTTTCTTTTGAAAAGCCAGTTCAGATGGGAAACCGTAGATTGCTCTTGGATGAGAAACCAACCTAACTTTGATCCGGCCAGGGATTGAACCCCGAACCTCCCGGTTGCCAAGCTTCATCGCTTCAAATGTCACCGCCTTTATCCACTCGTCACAGCACCGGTTATAAGTAAAAACAGAAAACTTTGAACAAAGCTAATGTCACTCTACCTGGTAGAATAGATTAGTATGTTGATAGAATGGTATAATTATTCCACCTTTCCAATCTGAGATTTACACAAATTCTTAGTAAAATGTGACTTCTCTGCCAAACCCTTCATGACCCCCGGAAAACCCCAAACGACCCCCATGTGGTCACAACTCTAGGTAAAGAACCGCTGATCTAGCTAAATGTAACGGAACATAGAAGAGACTGAAACAACAGAAGTCTACGGTGAGCGAAGCCCGCCGAAACTGCTCGTCTAAGTTCCTTTTGAAGAATCTTCCCTCCTTGAATGCGAAAAAAGGTAAACCGTCGGGTAGACTCAGCGCCTTTTGGAATTACATACTAAATTGCAACCAGGGGCGTATCCAGGACTGTATTAATGGGGGAGCCAAAATATGCCCCGACATTATCTAAGCGGAGCGCAATCATTAATTGGCGGGAAAATTTTGACAAAAATACCTCCCAGATTGCAGGAAATGGCACTTTCTAGGTATTTTAAGTTGCGTTTAACCATTCCAATTTTTGATATCTGATGTTTTAGAAATTTCCAAGTGCGAACATTTCATACAGCAAATTACAATTTTGAGAGAATAATTTTGATTTCAAATTGCTTTTCTGAGCTGTGTTTAGTGTATTGTTTCAAATACGTGGGGTAAGCTGTTTTTTCGATTGGGTGGGCGCTGAACGTTGTTTCGGACCGCCGTCCTGGGGGAGGGGTCTAAGGGGAGGGGTCCCCCTCCTCTTTGGAAAATTTTTGAATATTTAAGGGCCGTTAGACGCAATTTGGTGATACATTTTGCAAATTTTAAGGATCTGTTTCTGCTCTTTTCATTTTAACGGTGATCACTCCCGCTATACATGTAGGCGGACAAGATAAACAACTTTTTTCCATCTCGTTTCTTCACTTCCATCAACTTGGAGAGAATTCACAAATTAATGAATGAGTAGTTACGCATTTGTTTCATTAATTAAAGAGGTCAAACACTAATAAGCTTTACAACAGTCAGTTGTCAAACTGTTAAAAGGAAGTGTATAGTAACGTATCATTGTCATTGACAATGCTCAGAACATATGATAATAGAACGACAAAAAAAAAAAAAAAAAAAAAAAAAACATAGGAAACTTTGGCTTCCAAAATGAAGACGTTATTACACTCAGCGTGATTGGGGGCACCATCGATGATGTCGTAGAGCTACCTCAGTTTAAACTCCCATGTGTGCGTAATCTGAACCTCATGTGTCCTGCTTTCGTGCACAGCAATGAGAATGCTTCCTTTGTCACTTCATAAATGTGCCGTCCGGGGGGGGGGGCTTAGGGTAAGGGTGTCTCCCTCCCCTTTGAGAAATTTTTGTTAAATTTTGATTAGATGCGAAATGGTACTATCTTCGCTGGAAGCTATTTTTCTAGATTCTCGTTCAAAATTACTGTAAAAATACGATAGTTGTAAAGTGCTCGGCATCATACTCTATATCATCATT
>WURT03009164.1:0-16508 GCA_009936505.3 Holothuria glaberrima
GCGCTTGCGCGCGCTAGCATGCACATCATTGGATATTGCTTATTTAAGAGGCCACTTGACCATAACCTAACCCCTAAACTGAATTAACCATAACCTTATCCCTAACCGAACCCCAGGCAAAATCGAACCCCAGGTGAAACCCCCGACTACTAAACCCCATTAGGCTATAACAATAGGGTCGCATGTGAGACAAAGCCAGATGTCCTCTAGCCCTTGAACAGGACCCAGCATTACGTTCCTATGCTATACACTCCATTTCGTAGTAAGGAGTGACTAGAAGGGTCACGTTCAGGGACTAGATGTCCTCTGGCTCTACCATAATTTCTAAGTTAGTTACTTCTAAGCTAACTCCCTTGAGTTGGGCCAGAAAATAAACTCTAAACCAAATTGAGCTTACTGGACAGTTTAGAAGTCGGAAAAGCTTCACAGTGTTGAACTTGGAAGTAATCTTCAGTAGCACTGTCACTTTCGCTTTTTTGTTGACATGAACGAACCCAGGTACTAGCAGCTAGGTACAGGAGGTGCGCAGCAGACGACACTTTAGCTGCATTTTACTATTTCTATATTTTGAAAATAAATATCCCCAAATATATTTATGTATTTGAAGCAATTTTGGGACAGTTTAATGGTTTTTAACCCCAAAAATATATTTAATTATAACCTTAATACATTTATTTTGGATCTGGCATAGAAAAAAACCTACAATATTATATATTGAGGGAGTTTTTGATCTAATTTTGGAAATCGCCTTTCAAATAAGTGGAAACTCTTGAAAGATCGCATGAACTGAGTTTGCCTCGTTCGTGTCAGAAATAAAAATGAAAATTTAATACTCTGAAAAATACATCTAATAGAAAAATTGGAATTAATTTTAAAATAAATGATATACCTATAAAAGGGATTAGATGATCTGAAAATCATACAACTCGGCTAATATTTGTTAGCTTCTTCATGTCAAGTGAACTTTGTCCTGTTTACCCTCTCAGCCAATCAAAAGCTGTTATTCCCACTCTATAAATTCATGTAAAAAATTTAAATGGTCATTTGCATTCAGGCAATCACATGCAGCAGGTACGTACATCTACGGATTTTACAAAGAAGCAATGCCGTTATATTGAAATTTGAACTTCCCTTTCACGTAAACCAGACTAAAACTGTCGTTTCAAAATAGAATAGGAAAATAAATTCGTGAAAACCAAGGCTAGCCTAGGCTAAATCTGAAAATAGGCCTATGAGCTTCATGAATCATCAGAAGGGGCTACAACGCCATGTCATGATTTAGGCGTAGGCCTTGATTTGGCCTAACGTTAAGCCTTAGTTTTCCAAGGACTAGTTAAGCCTAACAGTAAGGCTAGGTTAATGTTAATACTAATGTTGGTAGTGCAGATGTAGCATAATAACCGTAGGGGTACAGGGTAACTAGAAATAGGCTAGGGCCTAGGCTAAGGAGTAGCCTAACCACAGTTGCTAAGCCTAATTGTGATTGTAAGTTGTAACTGTAGGCTAGTGGGGCCTAGAAGTGGAAGCATTGTAGGCTAGGTTAGAGTTATAGTGGCATGACCTAATAAGGCTACGTTCAAATCTCGTGTAGCGATCCGACCAACAACGCCCATCTGTAGCTGCTGTCACAATCAGTGCGTCAATTTTTTATGCAGTAGGCCTAGTGCACTGCAGTATCCCTTGCAAATGCGCATGTAACCTGTTAGGCTATATCATGTTTCAAGCATGCACATGTAAGGAAATGCAGCCTCACATTTAACACACAAACTGCCTAGGCTACACTGAGCCTGTACATATAGGGTAAAATGCCCAGTATCTGACCGCTTAAGGACTTTTAGGTTCTGTTAGCTGTTAGTCAAGTGAAATCAAACAGGCCTAGGCCCATTACCATTTTATATCTCTGTTACCTTTGTCCTCTCCATTCCATATGATAAGTGAAATGATTTCTTACATTTGAAGGAAGGGGAGCTAGGCCTATAGAAATTCAGACCCTAAGGGGAGATAGATTATTCTAACCTTCAGCTACTTAAGGATGAGAACAACAGTGGACCTATTCATAGTGTGAGTTAACTGTGTGCACAAGGTGAACAATGGCAAGCACTTTCATCTGACAGTAGCCTTCAGATAGAATTGGCCAGCAGTCCTAACAGACCAGAATTCAACCTAGTGTGACCAGTATTCAATTTTCCAACCCAGAATTCGACCCCAGTGTTAATTATTAATTCACTCCCCTTAATTCATAGTAATGACTATTTCAAAATAGCATCTCTAATACTTTAAGTTAATTATTTGCTCTTTCTTGCAATATTAAAAACATTTACTAACTTGTAAAGAAAGGGATTAATTATGACAGGTCGAACACTAGTACTAAGTTCAAACTTTGGCGACCAGAACTCAACCTCTGTGTTATATATATCATGGTCGAATACTATGTTGCACTTTGATAAGCAGAGACCAGTAGGCGACCTCCCTACATAAAGACTAGGGCAACAGGGTTTGCGTTTCTCTGAAAAAGTTGTCATAATTTTTAAAATTTCTGGCATAAATGATTAAATAGGCCTATGTAATGCCTACCGAGATGCGAAGAATTTGTTGTGCACACTCCTCAGTCTTACATTAGTCTCCTGTAGTATTAGTACTAGAATAACCCATGTACAGCAGGGCAGTACGATCCTGCCCTCGATGCGACACATGCTGCAGATAATGCAAACTTGTAACGTTAGGCCTACTGATTTTAGATTTTCTTTTTTAACGGTTAACTAGTGGAATGCATAATAATACCAATATTATAATTCAGCAGGTGAGTGTTTAGTGAGTTGAATTTTCTGTCATAAAGATGGGCAAGTCAAGATTTATATTTACGACTGAATTGTATTTATGGTCGTAAGGAAAATTTCGTCGGCGTAAAAAACACCCGTTTTGGCATGATACGCAAACCCTGTAGGGCAACCAGTGGGGACCTCTTTATTTAGTGTACTGATGGTCTTGCTACCCAGGCTCTTAGCCCCAACAAAAAATGAGGCGAAGATATCTTCAGTTGGAACAAAATCAAGAATTCTCATAAGAAGAAAGGCTAAACTGACAGTTTAAGAAAAATGAATTTCTTAAAATAACACCCACCTCATGTAATTAGAGTAGAAATATATCATGAATTTTTTGGGAATGGGCTGTGTTGTACATACCAATAGTGAGTATAGGGTTGGCTTTGAAGCCACTAAAAGAATTCACTGCAAATTCTATTATGGGAAAGGAGTGATGTATAAATAACAACAGGTGGTCGAATACCGGGGGGGGTGGTCGAGTACTAGGCGTTTTACCCTAGCTTTGTACAAAAATTGCAAACAGCACTCACTGGCCTTATCAAATTTTTTTGCACTTTTGCCAAATTCCTATTCTCTTAACATCTTAATATCTCCAAATGGTAGTTATCTGCAAATCAGGGTACAATTATAGAATACCCCGCACATCGATAGTTTCACCTCGTAGCCGGCTACGAGGTCACAGAATTTGACGTAGGTAAGACGTGCACATGTAATACTGCTAGGTACAATTTGAATACACAAACAAACGCCCGGGCATACGAACCATACTAATGCACGTGCGTGCGGCATGTAGTAGGCTATTAACGAATGCGCATGCCTTCGATGTGTAAACTAATTCGTACTAGTAATGGGCGTGCTTGGCACATCTTTAGGAACTGATCATTACATAATAATTCCTCATAGCGTGTGCATATTTCTGCTTGCACAGGATGACGATGATACTCTCGACTTTGACTCCGTATCCACGTATCCACTTTTCTCTTTGCTTGCAGTGCTTCCTGCTTAGGGTTGAGGTCAGGGTAACGTTAAGTCCCACATTGAGATTGACTCTGTATCCGCGTAGCCACCACATGAGAGATATGTTGTAGCCACTTTACGAGAGATGTTGGACTTGGTGTTTTTTTCTTAAAAGGATTCCTCATAGTATGTGCTTATTGCTCCTTGCACGGGTTGACATCAATGCTCTTTGAATCTGTATCCGGGTATCTTCTTCATGAGACATATGTTGTACTTAGAAATTTTCACTTTGCTTGCAGTGCTTCTTGCTTAGGGTTAGGGTAATGTTGGGTGCAAACCAATACAACAAGCGTTAATACGGCGACTTTGAATCCATATCCCCTTAGCCACTTAATTGCAAGAGAGGTGGGAGTGAGGTAACATGTTGCGACCTCGTAGCCAGATACGAGGTGGAGCTATCGATTTGCGGGGTATTCTATAATTACTCCCAAATCAGCGCCAAGTGGATAACAATAAAGCAGAGAAGTTGTTCTTACCTTTGATATGATTTTATGTAGGATGGATATATATATATGTATATATAAATAAATAACAGATAAATTTCACCATACGACTAAAAGTTCTCTTCCTGTTTCCACAGCGATACATAATTATACAAATAGAAAAACACTGGCTGAATATGTATCCAAGAAGACGAAATCAAAATGCACAGAAAATACTGTTTCAAACAGTTCAACTGCCCTCAGTTGTAACATTTGGTCATCATTAGGCCCCATCACTGCTAGTTTTGTTGACATAGTACTCCAGTTTAGCTGTGCATGCCAGCAAATCAAGATTTTTCGAGCCCACCAATAAAATTGGTCTAGCTACAACCCTAGTATGCAGTATTATCATTCCTTGTTCTCTAAGGAAGTTTTTAAAGATAAATAATGTAATTAACCATAAGTTATAGCAGCTTATATAATTTACTTTATATAATTTATCTTTCAGCAGTCTCATCCAAATCCTTGTCAGAAAGTTTTCATTTAATCAGTACCTACTGCAGCAATATCCAACAACACTCACAATGCCTGGAGAAGAGGGAAACCGATTCAGAGCCTTCAAAAACAAGGGCAAAGATATGTCTGTAAGTAAAACCAACTTTATTAGTAACTTATGCTTCTACAAGTGCAATTGGTCCTTTTATTACTGATGTTCAGTATAGCCCAAGTTGTAAAACTCGCCTGTGTATGGGTTTGAAAAAGCATATTTGCTTGCAGTTGTTTCAAGGTATCTTGGAAGTAGTGTTCACTGGATCAAGATACTGTAGTTCTCCATCAATGCTTCAGATTGTGTAATGACCACCCTGTGTTTAGAGGTGACTTTCTCTTTGTCCATTTAGATTGTCTTGCACTACAAAGTCAAATGCTGATGCATGGTCGTACCAGTGTAATTTTATGATAACGTCAACTTTTTTATTTGGATTTTTATAGGAAATGCGTCGCAGAAGGCAAGACACATCTGTTGAGCTAAGAAAAGCTAAGAAGGATGATCAAATTATGAAGAGAAGGAATGTCAGAGAAAATGAGGAAGAAGTTCAGCCACTACAAGAAAAGAAACAGGTGAGAGAAATTGAAGTACAGTATAGTGTAATCTCCACTCGACAGAGGTTTATGATCTTGTTTCCCAAAACAGGCACTTGCATGAAGGGGAGTTTTAGGGACACTTTTGTGAGTGTGAAGTTATGTTAAATTGAGTGTTTTTCAAATGAAGCAGGTGAATGGTAATTAGAATTACATTTTGAACTTGATGGCGCAGCTATCACCTTTGCAAGCATGACCTTGGACCCAGTAAATCAGATCGTGTGCATTGCAGGTAACTTGTGTACAAGCAAGTCCTACTTTACATTGTCAGTATTCTACTTCATAAAGCTTATTTTACTGGCCAAATAAGTATGGTGTTTAGTCATCCGTGGTTTGTAAATTTTAAAAGGTTTTTGAAGTTAAACTGTTCAAAGCATACAGTAACCTGTACCTTTTCAGAATGAGACATGCTCAGTGAATAATTTTAAAAGCTCATTTAGTGGTTGTCCAAAGGACAACTAACTTTCGAGTGTTTGGTAACCCTGCTGAAATTTTGCTTGTACAAATTTTTTTCTGCCTCTTGAAAGAAACTTTCACCTTGTTTTTATACAATTACATCAGTCCCTAGTCTATACCTGTAAACAAAATGAACTGAAGGAGCTTGAGAGTGGTCAGCTTATTGTGTGATGTGATTGGTGTACTAGAAAAAAAAAATTTCCCATTTTGGGCATGGGCCTTCTCTAATTGGAGAGAGCTACTGTATGGAATCAATTACCAAGAGTCTTGTTGAACCTTTCACTTTTTGAACCCTCTTCCTACTTATGTTATAACATAATTCTTGTTAATGTTGTAGTACTTTATTTTACTTTTCTCTTCCCTCCTTTTCTTTTTTTTTTGGGGGGGGGGGGATTGAAGATGGAAGCACTAAATGGCACTTAAAAATTATTGGGTAAGATGATGTTACAAAGAGGGGGATTGAAGATGGAAGCACTAAATTGCACTTAAAAAGTATTGGGTTAGGATGATGTTACAAAGATTTATTATGATGCTGTTAAGATTGGTGAGTAGTGAAATGAAATCCTGCAAAATTTGTACTGTAGCTGTACTTTTTGTCGACAAGATCCTACTTTTGTCCTGTTTTAATAACAAAAATGGTTCTACTTTTATCCTCCTTTTTCACCTGAGTCCACTTGAAAGTCTGTAGATTTTCCAGAGGTGTAAACAATGATGAAATGTCATTATTTTGGACAACATGCAATTGACAATTCATGTTGACTTCAAACTCATTTTGTTTCAGCCAACAGTCACCATGACAATACCTGAAATTTGGCAAGCAGTGAACAGTAACAATGCAGAACAACAGAGGAAAGCTGTGCATTGTGCTAGAAAGCTCCTTTCCAAGGAAAGGGATCCTCCTATTCAGAGAGTTATTGAAAGTGGTCTGGTCCCTAAATTTGTGGAATATTTGAGCCATAATGATGAGTAAGTCATTTCTGGTTTAAAAGTTGAGTTATTCACAACTCTCTTCAGATGCATTAGTTTTCTTCAAAGGGATAAGACATGACCTCTAGAGCTTTATTTTGTGACAACTAATCTTACAGATTTCTTTTGCAAATATCTTCACAGCATAAATGCTCTATAAATATGTTGCACGATTCAGTAAAAAAATACTGTCACATTCATGAGCCATGCATGAGTGACTTCAGATACCTGGTTACAGTGGGGAGTGTGTTATCCCTTTGAAAGAAGTCTGAAATTATCATAACTTGTGTTGATATGTAATCTATTTTGCTCCTACTTGCCTAATTTGTTGCAAAACAAAGGAACACAACATGCTTTCATGGCTGATAACAAATTTAAATTTAATTGATAAGATCAGAATCTCATGTAGACTGAAGGGGCTCTTTTCCATATGCCATGGGGTAGCTACCATCAAGATGGTTTTCTACCCCCTTTCTGAATTTCTTTCATAATGGGGTTTTGGATTGTGTTATTTAAAAATTCTATAATGAATTAAAAGCTTTGAAAAAGATAGAACCATTTTTGCATCATTAACCTTTCTTACTTAGAGGGAAAATGCAGCCCCCCCAAGTTTGAATGAGTGTGTCCCATCATCCTAATTCAGGAATGGCTCTTATCAATCATGTGACAACATGTTTGTTCCTTAATGTGTTAAATTAATGCAGAAAAAACTCCTTGGTTTACCTTTAATATTCAATGTTTGAATATAGAAACATAATGAAAGATCCTTGTGAGCAAAATAAGTGGAGATTTGTAAGATTTAGAAAACTTTTGAAAATAACTTGGGGCGACTGCAATTTGCCATTAGGAAAATATCTGAGAGGTCATCTTTTCCCCTTCCACACCCAAAAAAAAAGAAATTATTGAAAAAATGACGTTTCTTGGACAGTATGAATTAAACTTAAATCTTGAGTCGTTATATACTCATTGCACCCACTTTCTCATTCATTTATGAAAGATTTAGTTTATTCTATTTATTAGTGATTTTATTCATTTTCAGTCCAGATATTCAGTTTGAAGCTGCATGGGCTCTGACAAATGTTGCCTCAGGAACCAGAAAACAGACAATGGAGGTGGTTGACCAAAATGCCATCCCTGCCTTTGTGAAGCTCCTAGAGTCTCCACATCCTCGTGTTTGTGAACAGGCTGTGTGGGCCCTTGGAAATATTGCAGGTAATAAACAATGCCACATGTATAGAGGGGTTTCATTAATGTCACATGATCACACATCTCTGGTTATGGAGGGCAAGATCTCGCGTCTCTGGTTTCGAAGGGCAAGCGTCCATTGTGTCACGGTAGAAGCTACGGTTACGCTGTGCACGTGCTGTAAATACACTTGCTGCATGTGTTTTTTGACCTTCGGTGCCTGAGAATCTCAGTCGCATAATGTCACATGAAAATCCTGCAAATTAGTGTGTTTGGTTGCTTGCCCCAGTTAACTTGTGTCAGGCGCGACAACGTTTGATTAGCCTGTGATGTCAGCATTTGCACTTACTCGCGCCAGGCCCAAGTGAGCAACCCCTCGAGTTGGTCACTAGGGGAAGTATCCCATCTTGCTTTGAGAAAACATGGCAGCTAAACAAACAACACGCTTTTGTGAACAATTTTCTGAGTATGTAAATACCGTTGGGCAAACATGAAACTTCTGACTTGTAAAAAGTGGTTGATTTAGAAATAAGTAAAGTCGCTCAAGTGTTATAATTTTCCATAGGAGCATTGTTTCGAAGCCATGAACGTTCACTGTACAAGGGGACGTTTGCAGTACCTCGTACTGGAGTTGGCTCTGCAATGCAGCTGTACGGGCTATGCCATTGGCTATTGTGAACCAACTTCTCCGATACTTCGGGTAAAACGTTCGTTTATTTCACCCGACCAGTGTGACCCTAGCCGGAAGTGGGAGTAGTAAGCCAGGGGGAAGCAAATCAAACACGCATAATGATTGAAATCATGGATGACCGCTGTTTTTTCTTCCCAAACTTACCATGAAGTTGCATTTGATGCTGTGATATTACAGATCTATCAAGTGGTTTGTTGTGCTAGACCTTTGGTTATGATATATGAAGCACTCTTTGAGCAAGCATTCCAGGTTAGGGGGAGGTACAAATGTCAGCATCACTTGCTTTGATTGTCAAAGAGGTATAGCAAGGTCCAATCATATCTTGGCTGGCTCCGGCAGTTAATTGCTTTTGGGTCAATAAAGGTTTTTTACATGGAAGTGTTAGTCATAGTTTGTTGGGATGTTATTCAGTCTTGTGTAAGGTTTGGACATGTATCATTCCGAAAACTACCAACCATTTTATGCCTTTGCTTTTTTATTCCCAGGTGATGGTCCAAAATTGAGAGATGAAGTCATCAGACATGGTGTACTACAACCTCTTATTGCTCTTATTCAACCAGAAACTCCAGTAAGTGTTGACAGGAAAAGTATTGTATGCAATCTGTCTATGGAATTTAGTGTCAACAGTGATGACAAGCTCTGTAACCTTAATTTGTCTTCATGAATGAGAATTTGTGATGTTTGAGTGAAGTACTCTGGATCATGTCTCCACATGAAAGGCACTTTTTGTTTGAGACTTGGACCCAAACTTTTTCAGTCAGGCCAAAATAATCTCATCCAACCATTCAAAATAATTTAAGCATGGAAGAAGAAATAGCAGTGTCAAAATATAACTACCTTAACATCTAAAAGAATTTAGCTTGGACCTTGACAAGTTCCGCACTGCCTCCACAATTTGTGAAAAGAGGAACCTTTTAGGTTGAGCTGACCTTGCCCTTTTTGTGTCACGTGAACTCTGGCTTATGGTATCATTAGGATTGATCAAATGCATGCAGTGTAACCTATATCAGACTTGTTATATGCAAGTGGCACATTTTTCCGTACATGTATGTATTGGTTCGATAGGATGTGGAGTTGTTTTCAAGAGATTTTAAAAGTTGGCCATTTGTTCTAATACAAAAATTTGTACTTCGCTTGTGCAAAAGAATTGCACTCATACTTGCAACTGTACGCCATAATCTCAACTGGCACAAAGTACTCATGATATTAAACTCAAATTACAAATCTTGATCGATTAATAACAATGAGTTTGTAGATGAGCGTATACAGGACCTCAATTATCTGATAACTTTTATCTTTGCACCAGACTTCATTCCTTCGCAACGTAACCTGGACTCTTTCAAACCTCTGTCGGAACAAGAGCCCAGCTCCGCCCCTGGAGGTTGTAGCAGCTGCTCTTCCACAACTGAAGAAACTCATTAACTGCTGTGATAAGGAGGTCGTAGCTGATGCATTATGGGCTTTGTCATACCTTACAGATGGAAGTAATGATAGAATAGCTGTAAGTAAATTCAGAGGTCCGAGTTGAAATGTAATCAGAATATGCAGGTGACAGTTTTTCACCAAAGTTTGAAAATATTGTGTACATGTGGACAAAGAAATTTATGCATTAGAAAGTTAAATGAACTGAGCGATGCTTAGACTTTCTCAGCCTTCATGTGGACAATTTTAATTACCTATCTATCAGTGGAACATTACCATTTGATGAATCTAGCTACTATTCAATAACTAGAAACTTTGAGGGATTCATTTGCAACCATGGAAGTATTTGAATACATTTGTAAAGTAGAAGCCTTGACTAATTGATCTGCTTCTAGAAGGTATGGTAACACTGACAAGCAAGTTTTCACTAAGGCCTAAGACAGTATTTGGAGAATGCTTGATTTTTGTATTAAAAGAAAAAAAAAAACTATTGTGAAGCATGTCTTTCCTCTTCACCCATGAATCTTGTTCTCTCCCTGGTAACTACCTTTCACAAGTTCTAACAACCACCAAAGTCCCAAAGCTTGTGCCAATAAGCAAAAGTAAAAACACAAATACACACGATTACTAACATGTATCTAACTTGTCTTTTTTCCCCTTCAGATGGTGTGTGAAGAAGGTGTCATCCCTAGATTAGTCCATATGTTACAAAGTTCTACTCTTGTAGTTATTGTAAGTATATCCACCTCTTATTACCCATCTCGGCTATCTTCATTGTTTCAGTTTCTTATTGTCATTTAAACACAATAGCCTTAAACATCGTAAATGACATAAGCATAATTTGCAACAATCTCACTTTGGAGATCACTTGACTCTTTCATCCTTTTAACTAATTCACATCTAGATTTAAGTATCTTTCATAAGGTTTCACAACACAGATCAGGGTTGAGCCCAGAGTGCTGGAAGCATTTATCTTCATCCTGGAGGTTGAGTGTCAGGGGAGGATCACATATTAGAGATTTTCCTCTGCCATATGAAAATGAAGTGCCAGGAAGAGGAGGGCTTCATAAACTTTTAAGTGCTGGATGGAAATGTTTAGTGCTGGACAGAGACTGCCCAGGGCTGTCACTGCCCAGTGAGGTCTGGCATAAGCACAATCCTGATAAGATTGTGTGTATACCATAGTGAATCTGGGTGTTATCATGTATCAACTAAGCAAGTATTGATAAAAAAAGATTGTCATATGATTTGAGATGTACTTAATTATCCATGAACTTACCATAGCAAGTTGCTACTTTAATGTGAGTTAAGAATGGTAGTTGCATCCATGATGTGATGTAATACAGTATTATAGGCATCTCTAACTAGGATTCTTTGAAATTTTATGACAGTAACGGATTTCCTTTCCATTGTATCTGCAGACTCCTGCCCTTAGAACAATTGGAAACATTGTTACAGGAACAGATGAACAAACTCAGGTAGGTTATTAGTGCAGGGTTTTCCCCAGATTTTAAGTACTGTGAGGTGGTGTTAGCCCATGGGGTAATATGGTACCCTTGGCACCAACACCGAGGAACTGACAAAGGAGAAAAATTAACTTGGTCATTGTGCATCTCAGCACAGAAGGGATCATAGAACAAGTTTCAAGACAAAGAAGTTCATAGTGCATATGATTTGATTTTATGTTCCCTTATTTGAGCTATTGTTACTGTCTTTCAGAACCTGTGTGAGAAATGGAGTTTTTTGTCATTTCTAATAAGCATAAGGTAGAGCCTTTCAGCACTTTCCTCTTGCATAATTATGGTGATTCCCATGCAGAAATGGTCAAGAAATGGAAAGTACACTCTGTGATACTGTTGTGAAACAGTTTCAACATTTGGACAATTGTTATTCAGTCTTGTCATTTAAGTTGATTTTCTGTTAAAGTAGCTATCATTGTGTTTTTTTTTTATTTTTTTTCTCTCTCTTTTTCTCATAGCTCATTGTGGATTCAGGTGTCCTTCCCTTCTTCAAAACCCTCCTGGAACATGAAAAATCCAACATCAAAAAGGAAGCCTGCTGGGCCCTGAGCAACATCACTGCTGGGCCTCCTCCCCAGATACAAGCTGTCATAGATGCAGATCTTTTACCAGGGATTATTGATGTTCTGGCTAATGTAAGTATGATGGTTGATAGTAGAACTTAAAAGATCTTTATCTCCCTGGAACAATTATCAGAGTTGAAAAATTGCAGTTAAAACTAGAGATGGTTTGTGGTTCTTGGCCTACCAACTAGAGATATAGTAAGATAGTATCTATTTGTGAAATATTCTAAACTGGGGTACGTACGGTAGGGGTGGGTAGTTTGATTCTGATTAAAACTTGCAACTGGGTAAGATGACAAAACACATGATCTTACAGGAGCATATTGTGTTTACATTGTCTAACATGGTACAAGCACTTTTTATCCTGTTTAGTATCAATTGCCAATTTACTGTGGCAATAGCTATACTTGCTCCCAAAGTACTGTGCTTTACAAGAGTTATGCATGTTGCTATATCAAATGAAATTTTGGGTAGAAAAATTTAAACATGAACTGTAATTAAAGTAGTCAAAAGTCAATTTCTTTGTTACAGTTCAGCCTTATTTCTTGACAATAAAGCTACTCATCTATGTAATTTTTAATTGCTTGTCATTCCTGTAGCTATTAATCATGGCTTAAAAAAGTATGAAATTTTGTGTGCTACAAATGTAAGCTCCCTCTGGTAGATGTAATATGTAATCCTAATAATAGCTATGCACTATGAATTCTGCAAGTTAACAAAATCTTTTTTGACTTATCATCACTGTCTTCTGCAATACAAAATAAAAATAACAATTTTAAAATTGTCTTTTTATACAGGGTGACTTCAAATCTCAGAAGGAGGCTTGCTGGGCTCTTAGCAACTTGACCACAAGTGGAACCCTGGAACAAATTATTGCATGTGTACAAAAGGGTTGTCTTCCTGCCATTTGCAACATACTGTCAGCTCAAGATCCTAAAATTCTGGTTGTAGCAATGGAAGCACTAAACAATATTTTTGAAGTAAGTTATTTTTTTACTTTAAGGGCTGTGCAGTCTGGCCCTAGACAGAATTAAGTTTTCCAAAAATCTGTCTAATACTCCATTGAAACAAGCTACCGTAGCTTGCCATGGCATATCTTGCTCAAGGCTATGATGTCCACTAGTTGTTAATGTGTGTGTAAACATAACTGACTGAAAAAGTTTTCGATAATGAGCTATCAGTGACGGTTAGGGGATTATGGTCAAAGGTCATCTAGGGGTCATTTTGAGGTCATTTTATAGATTGGAAAAAGGTTTTTTTTCTCCCGAAAGGATTTGTCAAGTGACAGTCTTGGTGTTATTCATTGTGATATAATTTTGGTAACTGCTTCATTAAGGGCGTGGGGAAATTAAATGTCAGTGGTCATTTTAGTACATGTTACCAGAGCTTATAAAACATGTCCTTGTCCCAACTCACATCTAGAGATCTTGCAGTTATTTGTATCCCTTGTGAGAGACCACATGACAGAATCTGTGTGCAAGTGGAAATAGGAAATATGTTAACTTTTTCACACAGAATAAGACTGCTTTAGTTGATTCAAGGGTCATGCATCAATCAACTTTTTCTATGTAGCTGTGTGAATGAAACTTGCTTTACACTGACTGTTCTCAAAAGATTTTGGAAGATTGACAACTGGGTGAAGGGCATGTTCAGAAACATTTCAAGACTTCTTGAGCATCTGCAGTGTTGGACCCTATGTAACAGATGTTTATTTCAAGGCAGCTGTTACAGAGTGGTTGGGGATGCTCTAAGGAGGGTGAGAGAAACTGATTTTGGGACTGTAGGACTTTGACAGAACTTAGTTACTAAATCAAGTGTTAAGCTGTTATTTTCACCTTTTTTCTTTCCACTTTTTCAAATGCAAAACTTTAACATGACAAAAAGTTTCAGCTGAAAATACAATTGATTGACTATGGGTGCCCATTTCTGTTAAATTGTGCCCTTTGCAGTGGCTATGGTGCCCTCTAAGCTCAACACTTTCACTTGTTTTATTTCAGGCTGCCACTAATTTGAATCAATTAGAAGTAGCAACAGGGATGGTTGAAGAATATGGAGGTGTTGATCATATTGAGGCTTTGCAGGAACACAGTAATGAAGATGTCTACAAGGCAGCATACAGAATTATTGAGAAATATTACTCTGAAGAGGTGAGAAAAAAATTTCTTATGTCATCTGTTTTAAGGAGCTACTCATTCACAGGATCCTAGAAAAATTGCAGCTTTCTTAAGAAAACGTTGTGTATAACACAACTTTGTTTATTAAACTTTTGTTGCTTCATGTTTTTTATTTTCCTTTTGTTTTATTTAGACAGTATTCGTTGTAAAATTTCTCTTGTTGGGATTAAGAGACAAGTTAGAATATAAAATTTGTAAGCATACCTAGCTGTGATAGAAATATGTATGTTCTGTTGGAGGAAGTATGACATCACTTCAGTCTGAGACACTGTTCTCGCTAATGCGCACAATTGCGCTATTCCTGCACCTGGCTCCCAAAGTCCTGCAAAGTTTAAATTTCTGTGAGGGAAATTAGTGCATCCATTTACTTGCCAATGTGTTCAGGTTAAACTACAAATTAACAAAATCCCTCCTTTAAAAATGAAAATCCCTCCTTAAATTTCTTTCGAAGGAGAGAACTCTCTACTTAATTCTGAGCCTAGCACTGACACTGGTCTGAGGTCGCCCTTCATGCTCAAGCACTGGAACATTCTATGCGGCTTGAGACAAAGTGCTTCTAGAGTTTAATACAGAGATCTAACTATCAGTACCAGTTAAAAAAAAACCTCAGTTCACTAATTCTTATGCAAAGTAAGACAGCAGAGCATGGTTTGCATTTAAAGAGTTTTACTAATAGACCCTTACATCTCAAGATACCTTGTATTGAAGTAAAGTTAGTTTGTGTGAATTTTAATTGTGGCCTATCTGAACCAGAGTATACAAGTAATTCCTGCTTGAGTTTATGGGGGGGGGGAGTGGTGGTGTTTGGAGGAGTATAGCCAGTACAGGTGCTAGGATCGATTCGGAGTTTCCCACTTACAATAGGCGGGCAAAATTACATGCTGTAAAATTTTAATGATTTTTCTGTCAAAATTTGTTTCTCACAGGGAGCTGAAGAAGAAGACCAGGATCTGGCTCCGCAGGCATCTAGTGATGGAAACTATCAGATGCAAACTGTACAGGCTGCTGAAAATAATATTCACTTCTAGAGTTTTCTTCAAGTCGAGGAGTTAAATCTCTTCCATCGCAGATTCTGTACAACACATGGATTTCGGACAAGTTGAAATGGAATTCATGGATAAGTTTGTCCAGTGAATGTGATATTAAAAGGAATATGATTACAGATTTAAAGTATCCAGCAGTGAAGCTGAGGTTACTGAAACCTGCTAGAAGAAGCCATGTCTGTAAATGTGTTCTCAAGAAGCAAAATACCAAAAAAAGCATAACACCAGCTGTAGGAAGCATTGAAGGACCATAAACAGTATACTTAGTATGCAATGTGTTTGTAGTAGAAAACTCACTGAAGGTACTAAGTGAATTATGTATACTAGATAACTTTGTTTGAAAGTCATAGTTTATAGTTGTTTCCACCCTTTATTTTAAATGACAAAGGGAATTTAGAAAAAGATAAAGGCCTTAGTCTTTCTTGTATTTTCATAGGAAGTTACAAAGAATAATCAATCACCATTGGTGATTTAATGTTTTTTTTTAATTTGGTCGTTTCAGTTTGTTGAAGGTATTTTTCAAATAAGTTGGTAAATTTTTATGTAAAGTAATGTTTAAGGGAAACATAACCACAATCTACACCAGTTGTGATGGTATGGTTCAAAAATGTTTGTAAGTTCCTGAACAGAAGAAAAAATAGAAAAACTATTGTTAAATCGGCAAGACAACAGAGAAGTAAGGTAGCCAGCTAAGATCATGTATGTATTAGTATTTTGTAATGCATTCAGATAACGGAATATTCATGTTGCATATTTTGCTACTTACTGTACTATAAACCTTTGGAGCAATACCAGATATTTGTGCTTTACACATATTGAGCATGGCTATTCAATAGCTTTGCATACATGTAAATGCACTTTGTGATATATACCAGACCCATGTATATATGTATCATATTTCACATTACTTATGAAAAGGTCTTGTTTGGCGTGTTTTCAGTCCTTGAAGAAGAGATAACTCTGCACGTTCTCATATCTCATGCGTTTTAGGTCAGTTAGTACATCACATTCTATTTGATAATTTTGCATAATTTTAGATAATTTAGATAAAGTGCTCAGATCTTTTGGTTTTGTGGATCATTTTAAA
>WURT03009174.1:0-16508 GCA_009936505.3 Holothuria glaberrima
CGCAGTTGTCTGTTAGGAGCATAGGGTTCAACAAGATTAGAAATGTAAGAAGGAGATCCGTTTTTGATTGCACGGAAAGTAGATTCAGGGATTTTAAATATGACGCCCTCTATATCTCTATATTGGTGCAAGGTATTTGTTTGATGTTTTGGCACTACGTACCATCTTAAACTCTCCCTCAACTCTCAGAAGCTAGAGGAAATAATCATACTGCTACATGGCCATCAAATGACACACTTGATTATTGAAGTTACTAAACTTTGCAAATTACTTTGGTGATGACCACACGACTAGTGAAACGCTATCCTGTCAGGCTCTGAAAGACAGCTGAAGAAGATGAGACAAGTATCCTCTTCAATCTGCCTTAAGAAGATTTCAGCAACTTGCATAAGAGCTATATATTGCACTTCAGTATTTCCAGGAAAGAAGACTATGCATTGTAGCCTGCAAATTCATCTCAGTTGGACAACATTTGGTCACTTGTTAAAGAGAAGGATGTGCGGTCACCGATAAGATGCACGATGAAGATAAAAGGTACAACAAATCTGAATTTTAGCAGATACTTAATTTTTAAGGTTAAATTTTGTAGGTGAGCCATAAAAATAGGAAAAGTAGTGGGAAAGAAAGAATTTACATATACTTAAACAATAAATGAGTACTTTGTGGTCATGTAATGGCTAGTTTTACTAGAATTTCATGGAAACAAAATCGAGTGATTTTTCCCCGAGTTTTCCCTTATGACATTTTCAAAATTTTTGTATCATTATTTTTAGTTTGATATATCTCTACAAAGCCACCAGACTCAACTTCTCCACTGGATATACCCTTAAGGGGCATGAAACAAAGAGTAACAGACTGGCTACTTTCTCCTTTGAGCCAATCAAATTCATTAATATTTCACTAATTTAAGACATTTTTTTTCAATTTCCTGATTTTTCCCGGTCTAAAAAAGGAAAACACCTTTTCCAAGCCTTCCCTGATTTGCAGGATTAGCAGGATGCCTGGAAAACCTAAAATCAAAATGACTGTATTGCACATTTGCAATAATATTCATGATATCTAGCCCTACGAGTTTAACATGTTACTTTTTACGGGCATTATTGCTTCTTCATTCAAAGGTTAAAACTTTACAAGGTTCAATAAACTAAAGTAACAAAGGTGCAGAAGCTCAAACCTCAAATTTCAATCCAAGCCAACAGTTGTTCATGGAAGGTACTATGTTTGCACTTTGGTATGTACTATTCCATGAACCACGAGCAAACATATGGAAAGTAAAAAAGGACTCAATTTTGAGGACTTCACTAAAAGCCAGCAGACGGCTTAATATTATGTACAAACAGTGTTTGTGCTAAGATGAAGGATTGCTCTATTCCCACACTTGGCTCCAGAAATCCTGGAAAGTTTAAATTTCTATGAGGGAGATTCAAGCATCTGTTTACTCGCCAATGTGTTCAGGTTAAACTACAAATTAACAAAATCCCTCCTTTAAAAATGAAAATCCCTCCTGAAATTTCTTTTGAAGGAGGAAATTCTCTCCTTAATTCTGAAGACTAGTGCTAACACTGTGTATAATTAATCATGAACAAGAGCATTACTGTTTCTTTTCGGACCTTAAGTGACCTTTGAAAATTAAGAAACTCAATGGCCAATTATCATCAAAGTTTCTGGACCAAATACTATATGTACATCTACGACTTTTTAAAATGCAACTTTGAATGACCCCAAAACACCTTGACAGTATTCTCATAAGTTTTGGCACAAAATCTTGAGTACATCTAGTGTAAGAATACTGGCTGTATTTAGGCCAGTTCATACTTCAGTATAGCACTGCAAAACTCTGAAAGTTGAACATTGTTGAACTCTGAGATGTTTCAGAGATTGACATAGACGAGCGAAGGGATGACTACATCTTATGGTTTTTATAGCTTAATTCATATCACATGAAAATTTGGAAGTTATGAACCAGCCTTGGCTTAATTTGGATATGAGGTCAACTGTACTGAAATCTTGTGCAACTGGCTGTGTAATTTTCCTTTCAGCAAGAGGTAGATATTAGTGTAAGAATGATTATCAGTATATTCAACCCATCAGATGATATTCCCATATTCACACACATATTTACACCAGTTTAAATGATGCATGCTTTCAATCACTATTGTCATGTTATTATGTCTCAAAGATAGCAATAACAAAGCATAAAAGTAAACAATTGAAAAATTAGTATAAATATGCTTCATAGCAAACTTACACAAGCATCACAACCTAAAATTTTGTGCTCAAAAACTATAGTTTTTAACCATTTTATGGCAGCTGTGAAATAGTGCAGGTTCATACCATTTAATTTAATTGGGTTAAAGATAAACGCACATTAAAAGACCCTGAACCCTTATCTAATCCCTTCAAAAAATTAAATTAAATGTAACCTGACACAAACACTTTACTGTTCAAATCGAAAATAACAAGTAGAAGGATGTTGGATTCATGTAAAAATCAAGGAATAATGCTAATCTTTTGGGGCCCCCAGAGTTACTGAACATTTCCCTTCAAGCTGTGACATATTTTCCAGCTCTATTAAGGCTACTGCCACTTGTGATTTTCCCCCACTGCAGATGTGAATATTTGGAGCTGGAAGCTAAATCCTTTGACATTTGAAGACCACTTGCCAGGAAGTGTTTTTAAGTCATGACCGGATTTTGACGGCAAAGTGAGCAAGGTACAATAAAAGCATAATGATTTTGTGTCAAAGGCTGTACAAAGTGACAGCAGCTTTCTGAGTAATCATACGATGTCCATCTGGCATGATCATCCATTTTTGCTCAGTATATAGAAACCCTTACAGTTGTGACCAAAGCCATCCCAAATTTCTGCCAAGAAAAGAAAAAATAGAGAGCAAACATTGCAAATTTCTTTAAGGCCCATACATCCCTGGATCCTACAATACCATATATTTTGTAAACTTCATGAATGTCAAAAAATAAGTTTGCCCCCCTTACTTCTCTGAGCACCCTGTCCCAAAAACCATCACAAAAGTGTCCTCCCAGTTTGAGAAAGATTATGATTCGTAGGATCCCTTGATGGGGGTTTTGCATCCTCTTTGATAAATGTCCTACTAACTAAAAGTGTAAATTAGTAATCAGTAAAACTTCCTTGTTTGGGAGCAGTCGCGTATGCAGGGGGGGCCATTGGGCCATGGCCCCCCTCACGGATGCCAATTTTTTTTTTTCAGTTCCTAAAAATACATAAATTTTTTTACACAAACTCTACTTCAAAATGTAGCATATTTGGCACCAAATTGCATGTAAGGACACTAAATTTTTCAAAAATTTCTTAAGGGGAGGGTCCCCCTCCCCTTAGACCCCTCCCAAACTTCGCAGGAACAAACTTTTGCGTTCGACATCCTTTCAACAAAACGTCGGTTCTGGACCCACTGGCTTCAGGTTGCTGGATCCATAACAGGTGCATGGTACACAAACTTTTAACACAAAACTTACTTCAAAATTTAGCATATGTGGAACCAGATTGCATGTAAGGACACCTAAATTTTCAAAAATTTCCAAAGGGGAGGGGGACACCACTTCCTCGATACTTACCTCCTATCTACATATGTACAATTATTGCCTGCAATAACATGTCTAGCGAAAAACCAATAGCATAGCGGTAACCCTTACTACTAGAGGGCGCCCACAACCATAAGTAGTCCTGCGTTTTAGACACATTGTGGAAAAACTTCACAGGATGAAAAATAATGGAGTTTTTCACCAGACAAGATTCAAACCTGTTGAACACGATGAGGCAAAATGCAGAAGAACCATTTAGGGTTGTGAGCGCCCTCTAGTCCTAGGGCTACCGTGGTGCTATTAGTTTTTTGCCAGACAGTTGTTGCAGGCAATAATGGTACATATATAGATAGGAGGTAAGTGAGGAGCGAAATTGACTTATACAATTACTACTATGGTACTTTTCAAAAGATTCTTTTATTCATTGCAAACTCTGGCAACATTGTCCTCAACTGCAGTTTTATCAGAGCATGAACAATTTGTCAATGTATCAGAGTGTTAACAATTTGTAAGCTCTTCTTGAAGACATTGCCAATCATGTAGAAAATGCGAGCCACATTGATTTTAAACAGATTTATTATTGTTAACACAAATGTTGCGGCAACGTTGTCACAACAGCTGCAAAAAATGCACCAATTTTGAATATTCTCCATGGCAACAAACATTTGATACTTTAGATAAGCTATACATAAAAAGGTGTGACATAGCCTCATTGTGCTTTTCGTCTTTTGTAATTTCACATGTATTTTCCTGAATTAATTTCTGCCTGCTACTCCCCACTATCGTTGCCATAAGGCAATAAAGGAACTTATCTGTCCTTGCCCTTACTGAGGATGTATTTATAGTACTTTCCTGTGCAAAAAGCATCTGTACATGGAAGCACTAGCTACAGCACCTCAGAGCAGGTGGAATTTCAATAGAAAGAAGGTCGATTAGACTGAAGATGTGCAACACGCCCCCTGAAAATAATAATAAAAAAAACAACTTTTTATTGCCTTAAGGCATCTGCATGTATCTCGCCTCCCTAAAAAACATATTTTCCCCCTGAAAGCTATGTTGCCCCCTTCCGGATCCTGTCTGATTACATGTCTGACACATCGTCTATGGAAAGCTCTAAAATATACAAATATTTAAAATGAACATCATTTCAAAATTTTGCCTGCTGAGGAGACTATCAACAGTGGTGAAACCAGTGGTGAGGCATGGGGGTAGAAACCCCCAGTCAAATGACTTGCCCCCCCCACTTCCCCCAAATGACATTTGAAGATAAAAAATATTGTGCAAAATTTGTATAAGACAAAAACTTGGCAAATGCTCCTTGAAAGTACTGATATTTTTAGTATTTGCACAGAAAATCACAAGGCCAGAGAGACTGGGGAGTACCATTTTCTGCAATCTGAGAGGCATTTTTATCAAAAAATTTTCTCTGTACGCTACACACCAATTGATGGTGACGCTCCCCTTAGACAGTGTCACTACTGCTTACCCCCTCCTTCAACCCTGTCTCCCCCCCCATGAAAAAGACTGGTTATGACAATGACTACAGAGGACATTTACATACCTGACATTCCTGTTTCTTACAGGTACAGTAATTAAAAAAATTTATCAAGTTTGGCTTTCGTTTCAGTGACAGAGTTTCATCAGTAATTTGAACAAAATATTTCCTTGAAGGAAACTTATTTCACTCCTTTAAAAGACCGTCTGCTACCAATGTGCCATGTCTTCTACAAGCATTTAATCAAGGTCCCCTTTAAATAAAACTTTATACCTGAGAAATTTTCAAAACCATTTGCAACCACCTGTCCTTCATTTTGCTCTATCATTTTCTGCTTTTAAAGTATCTTAATGGAATCCATAGCAACATACAAACGGATGGATTAAGCTGATTACTGGAACTAATAAACCACGTACTTTAAACTGATAGGATCTGTGCAATGCTGAGAGAATAACTTGCCAGAATTTGGGGAAAATGTTACACTCTACAGTATGATAAAGGAGATAAATTGCTCTATGATGAAAAAGATCTCACATAATTAGATGCTGCAAGCTAATGGTGTTATGTGTACTAATGAAGAGGGGTTTACTTACAGTAGTGTGACACATAATTTTTTGTTGTATAAGCTGGTCAAACTGCAATGCAAATGAAGAAATGTATAGCAGTCTTTGCTATGCATTAGAATTATTTACTGATTACATGATCAAAAAATTAACATTAAATGTTAAAACTACTACATCTGGTCAAATATTTCCAACACACACAGTTAATAATATTAATAATTCAGTCCTTACATAGCATATGAATTAAAAAAAAAATTAGCAAGGAACTTTATAACAAAGAAAAGTTTAGTTGTTTGAGGTGGCTGGCTGGGAGGGAGGGGGTGATGGCAGTTCACTGCAGTACAAAGAAAAACTCAGAAAGTAATATTTTAATTATATATGAAACTCTCTCTTTAAATTTACACCAAAACTTGTGCTTTATATTAAAAAATATTTCATCAACAGGATCAGAAAATATTCAAAAGTTTTTCAGGGTTGTCTGAAATCTGAAAACATTCATACTCCTTCCCTAACAAGTAAAGGACTCCTTCACCTAAGAAGCTTCCTCAATAAAATTGACACTACTATAGTATATACAGCACTATATACTATATACTACACTATAATCTCTGCAAACTGCCATAGTTTGTGTCTGCCCGTTTTTCTAGAATATATGTCGACATTTTAATACCTTGTGTGGGCCTGATACATAGAAAATATAGCAAAGCACCAATCCCATCGATACACCCATTATAATTTCAAATGTCACACAAACTCACTGGATATAACAGTAACAAGAGCCCCTCTGAGAATACACTGCTGAAAGCTTTTACTTCACTTCAACAACTTTCTCAATACACTGGAAATAAAACGAGCAGCTACTGATGACAGAATAGTGTACTTGGTGTCATTTCGCCAAAAGCCTCGATTCATTTTTCGTTTTTTTCGTAAGCACGTTTTGGTAACAAATGAAGGCTTGATTGATCATACAGTACTTTCCACAAAATGGAGGAATCAATAAAACTGATCCCATTTGAAACACTGTAATTTTAGTTGAGAGGAGGACAGAGGAACCAAATTACCATTTTGGAAGATATGAGGAAGCTTTCACAACGAATTAAATATTTTGTCTTCACATTCATTCACTATTTTTTCTCCGAAACTTTAAATGCTTTGGCAGACTTGTTCAAGTCACTTATTGCTCCTGTCTTATGTAAGCTTTGTAACTTAGTTTGTAGAAGCCTTTCAATAGCTTAATTGCTAGTAACTTGCTATTCAAATTTTGTAACCCATATTCCTTCAACCTCAAAAAAAAAAAAAAAAAAAAAAAAAAGAATTAGTGACACATAAATGCTCATTTTTGCCTCTACAATGGAATCCAATATATGCTAAACAATGCTCCTATACCATAACAATAAGAACTTGTCTCGTCTCTTTTATTCATTCCCCTTTTGTGTAACTGTACACTAGCTGCACTCAGCTGTAAGTATCAGTAACAATACAGTACTGACCGTCTGAATCTCACAAAAGCACCGTTCCTGCACTTTTAAGGGCACGTGATCTTTGCGTGCTGGAAATTTGGGGCTTCCATTAAAGTGAATTTGAAACATTTGGGGGCCCTTTTATTTAGGGAAAATTTGAAAATTTGGCATTTTTATTGAAGACAATCAGACTCTGCCAGCCTAGAAGGCAAAATCAAGTAAACCACTGGAGAATGGGGACACCATCAAGGTATACATACTTATGGTATCCATTAGCACTGTGTTGAACATGGCGAGGCAAAAATGCACGACAATTTAGAGTTCTAGGTGCCCTCTATTGGTAGGGGTTACCGCGGTGCTACTAGTTTTTGCCAGACAGTTTATTGCAGGCAGTAATGGTACATATGTAAATAGGAGGTAAGGAGGGGTGAAATAGACTGGGAAAATTCCCCCAAAGAGGGGTCAGCCTTCCTAAATGGAAGCCCATGGGCCTCTCTGCCTCCACCTGACCCCACCCTTGTTAAAAACATACCATACCATGATTTTCCCAGAGAGCCCCATAGGCCTCCCTGAATGCCCCCCACCTGGCACCACCAGCTGTTAACTTACCCTACCATGACTTCTCCAGAAGTAGAAGGTGAAAATATAATTCCATTTTTCCAAGCTACAGGAACCCAGATATGGTCAGTAGAATGACTGAGTTAAAGAAAAGCAATTATTTGCTTGTTGCATTACCAATTTTGAAATAAGCCTGAGTTTACTCATCTGCAGGAACTTGAGCCATTAAAAATGATAGAAATCTTCATGATACCAGGTTGTATAAATTTGACGAAGCCAATCATCATAAAATATGGCCAAAGTTCAAACATTTCAATTGATACTCTTGTGACTGAATTCAGTTGTGAAGAAGCAACAAAATCCTTTTGGAACTGCACCAACTCTATAACAATCTTATTCTAATGAAAATAAAAAATCTTAGTTTTTAAAGACAAAGTAATGACTGAGTAAATTTTCAAAGTAGTGATTCAATTTTGCAAGGCTTTTGTTGTTGCTAAGCATGAGAGATTGAGTCTTCTCTACATGTGAGCAGAAATAACTTATAAAACTCCTTGCATGAAATCAAAACAGGAGTAGACTGCTGTTTTCAATGATCCTTAACTCTTTTCCATCAATTTTTAATAGCTCAGTAAACAACAAATCTCTGTTGTGCGTCAGTTGGCAGGTGAGTATAGAAGAGCATCAAAAGAGGCATGATAAATATTAAACATACTCAGTCAGCTGTACCTTCAACTGTTTTTTGAAAATGATTATTTTTTGAAAGGTTCATGACTTTGAAATTATGCAAAAGTTAAGCATGGTATAAGACATCTGGCTTCTACTGTTGATGATAATACAAGGTGGATGGCAAGGTAGGTAAGAACAGGCAGGCAGATAGGCAGAAGAGAGGGTGAAGAAACTGAATTACAATACATGTGAACCCTTCAGTAAGCACACCAAAGCCTCCCTTTTTAAAAGCAGTGGTGTAATTAGTATGGGCTCAGACCGTGCTGAGCCGGGAGCCCCCACTACACTGATGCACAGAAAAAGGGCACCTCTTTTGATAAAGATGGCTTTTTTTACTGGGAAAGACAATCTGGACCTTAGACCTCCTGATAGGGAGCCCTTTGGGCCTAGGGCCCCTGGGCTCATCATTAAACCACTGTTTCAAAGTAGAAATAGTGGGTACCTGTTTTACTCTTTACCTTGCTATATAGCTGATTCAACAAAGTCCAACTCCAAAATAGTGGAAAGAGCCATTTAATGCTTTACAATCCTAGGAAAATGCCTCAGATTGCACCACAGATCACTCTGCCTTCAAATTTTGTCAGAGGTTCTTTGCTTCAAAGGTTTCGCTATTCATCCTTGAAATAGTTCTGATTAAAGTTATGTTCCCCTGCTTGTAGGACGGAAACTGCTGATACTCTTGCGTCAAAGACAAGAACATGTGTCAATAATGAAACAAACCACAAATAAAGAAACAAACAGCCAGTAGCAAGATGAAACTGGGCTTCCTACTTTGAACATATAATTATTAAATTAGAAAAAACTAATTCTGTTTCACACAGGTTTCACACTGTGCTTCAAAGATAAATTTTTCCGGCTGTTACTGTCTAAACTACATATTCTGTCACAAGATCTATACACAAGTGGTACTTCCACTACTTTCACTGGCTATATTATATTTTTTAAAGGGAAATATGTGTTTGTTTTACAGACAGAAAACTTTTATACTTTTTAAAACAATATTAATAGACACAGAATGATGATTCAAAATAAGGCAGCACGGTAGCTTTATTTTTAAGAAATAATGCTCTCACAGGCAGAAATTCAGTTATTTGTTGTACAAAAATAATTTGTTCACCCAAACTTTCAAAAATTCAGATCATGGAACATCCCATACTCTTGCAATGCATAATATTTGAGGAGATAAAGCTATTACTACAGTTTGTTGGTGAGACTAAATAGTTTAATAAAGACTAAAGTTTTTTTCTTTAAATGCCATGTAGGCATATTTTAAATGCAATATTTCCCTTTAAAGTGCTGTTAGTTGGTATTGTTCAAAAATGCTGTTTAAGATGAATATGAATTAAATGATTATTACATGATTTTCTGGAATACAAAGTAATTAATTTTGCCAATCTCTCCATCTTATGATAAAAATTACTCTTTAATAACTCTACTTAATAAGCTTATTAAGCTCTTTTAAAATAACATTTCAAAATGATTTAATACAATTGTGTAATATGAAACTTGGTTCATTTATTCTCTATATTCTTTTCCCATCTGACAGAAAGTGCAGTTTATCTCTAAAAATGAATGGTATCAGTAAAATGACAGGCTTGCTTGCCAGTGAGGCTGATGAGATTTCAAGATGTGGTGATACATTTGTTTTTAAAAGCTAACATTAACTGCACAATTAAAGAAAGAAACCAAATTTTAACTAACGTACATAGGTTGCAAAGAGAATGAACCCAGACACTTTGTGTGATTTGGTTACATACTGACAGTGAAATAGATATTCTGTGTAACTAGAATTTCCATAAATTTCAGTTTTCCAAAAGTGGAAGTCTTCTCTGAAATCACTTGCTCATATACTGTATAAAATATGGTTAACACCACAACAGGCTTTCTGATATTCCTTAAACAACAAAATATCCTTCTTTTTCCGTGTTGAATTTTCAATATTTAAGTGAAAGTCCTTCTACCTCTCTTCAGTTTGACACACATCTCCACATGCATGATGAAAGCACATTTGTACATGAGACAGGGCATAGGAAAGCACGAGGGGAGGTGGCTAAAGCCTTCCCATCAAAAATAAGACAAACCCCAAAACTCCCTGGTTTGGGATTCTACGAGCCCTGATACTTACTCCTATTTACACATACATTGTACACCCACTTTACTAGGGCCAAATTTGCATGTAAACCATCATCTGGCTAGTAAGTGAGAAGAGGACAAGAGAGGCTGCCCTCTACAAAAAGGTGCCTTACTCTACTGTATCATTGGTTTACCAGGATATTTTTGCAGGTAAGGATTACATGTGTGAATAGGAGGTAAAGGGAGGCAATCAAGGTTATAACAGACTGAGTGACCACTCTCTCTTTGGGCAGATCAAATTATGACATCAAATTCCCTAAATTGCCTAATTTGGGGCACTTTTCTCAAATACCCTGACTTTTCCCAAAGTAGAAAAAAAGGAAAAGCTCATTTCCTAGCATTTCCCTTGATTTTGAGGATGGTTGCTGACATGCATAACAGCTAGCTGATATTGCAAAGAACTTGTCATACACTAAGCATCCATCAGCATTTGGAAATATATTTTTGAACAAAAACAGTCCAAAAACTTCTGCTTGTTCACTTGAACTGTTTTTTTTTTTCAATTTCTTCCTTGGTGTAAGACATGTTGAGGGTATCTAAATGGATCTGACAAACATGCCACAATTTTTCCATTTTGCCTCTGAAAATCCAGACATTCATCTTCTGTAGATGGCAAAAGCCATGTGTTACACTGTAATAAATGTCTATAGACTTGTAGAATTACAGGACAAAAAATAAAGAAATAAAAAGAGAAAATGGAAAAAGAGCTGTCAATTTTTGGAAACAAATTGACAGCATTTTTTCCATTTTCTTTACGTATTTCTTTATTTTTTTTGTTGTTAATCTACAGAGATTTTTTACAGTGTACCTCAGACCATAGGAAGCCAAGATACAATTGGAAACGGATCAACCTATGTTGTTTTTTGTCTGCATTTGAAGAAATGATATATACTCTTGGTAATATTCATCTGACATTCACATTGAGAAAGCGGCATGAGGAAATTAACTTGTCACTTCTACATAGACATTGTTCATGACGTTCTACAGGCATGTACCAGATGAAGAATGAGCAACACTGGTCAAAAAATGGAGTATGAGCAAATTTTCCTGACAGCTTTCAAGAAGAGTCATTGCATTCTACTAGAAAGTCTAACAAGTACACAAACATGAAAAGATTAAATAAAATACACTTGCTTAATAATGAAAGGGACTTCCCTATAGTCCTGCAGTCTTGTGGTGTGACAGCCCATTAGACTTTAATACTGACCATGGACTGGTCACTGACACTAGTTTTACTGCCTATTGGTACTAAAGCACATAGACATAGAAAGTGAGAGGTGGGCTGAATGTGGGCTCTAAATGTGGTGGGGTGGAAGTGGCAGTGGCAGGGCAATTAATTAGTGCTGTGGCAGAGTGGACAAAAAAGAGATAGAATTTGAAGCGATGAAGCTTAGCAACTGGGAGGTAAGGGGTTTGATCCCCCTCCCCCTGGCCAAATTAAGGTGGATTTTTCATCACACAGAAATCTACAGTTTTCTCATCTGAAATGGGCTTGGAAAAGAGACCAGATTTGATCTAAACTGTTGAATTGGTTGCCTCCCTACATGAAGTTGTAATTTATAAACCACATTTGCGGTTTCTTAGCATCATAAAACAACTGCCCTTCATGACCAAGGCCTGAATTTATTGTGGAGGAGGTGGGTAGGAATTGACAGATTTTTCCTGCCAAACTGTTCATGGATACTATGTGGACCTTGTTAACTTGGACTCCTCTAAACCTTTTCATTGGGCAAAATCCAAAGTATTCTCAGTCACATCCTAGTCACTATCCAGTCTCTTTTTACACTTTCAAAAAAAAAAAAAAAAAAAAACTCGAACTCATATGAGCCTTTGTATTATATATGAACATGTCAAATTATTCAAAATGTTTTCCTAAAATTGCAAGACAAAAGTACTTAAACAACTCCATGTCTGGAAAGTTGTTAAACTTCCAAAACTTCAATAGGTAATGAAGTATTTTCTGCATGCAGACTCACAGGGAATAAATATATGTAGATAGGAAGTCAAATTAAATTCTCCCTGTATCCAATCAACTGTTGGAAGTTTCCCAAAATAAGTTTCAGAAAGCGAAATCTTCTTCCTTGAGTGTACCTCTGTGCTGATCAAGCTTACGCATAATGGTTGACAATGATACCCTAATTACAACTTAAGAACGCTTTGTAACCATGTAAACACAACTTGGATAAGAAGTAAATTTTGCACGAGGCTATAGCATTTTATCTAATTTTGTTTTGCAGGGAATACATAAGTTCCAATTGAGGTATTGACAGTGTGCACGTACTTTTGGAAGTAGAGCTATAGCAATTGATAAGCCTGTTGCGGTAAACACTAATGGTCATTGGTCGGTTGGCAATGATAGACTGATCATTAGTTTCTTCTCACCTACAAATAAGAGTCGCAGGTGATATTTGGGGACAATTAGTTTGACCAGGGTTTGAATTAACAGGGGCCCCAAGGTCAATGATCCTTCATTCTATCATGTGCTATGATAGAGAAAAGTTGGGACTGGTTAAAGAGTTACTTAGATCACTACAAAATTTAGCAATATATGCAACCATTAATGATTGAGGAATTAATGGCTGTTTGCCAGTTATGCAACTGCCCAATGGGTGGATAACCAAATACACATTTTAGATTCAATCCGGATCCTGCAAAATGTCATTTACGATGGAATAAAAAAATGAACCGCTCTAGGGTGAGGAATGCACCAAAGTTCTTTGGAAGTTGGAAGTAACAGTTGACTACTCAAAATATGAACAACATTGAATCTTGGCCATGATTGGATGTATCACACACTGGCCTGCGTATATCATCTGTTAAGTAATCAGCGGATACTTGTTATCAGAGAACAAAAGAAGTATTCACACTGTGCAACACTACACTTGTTCTTTTTTGGCACAGCCAAATGATTTTCATTGGCATCCCCAAATGATGTACCTCAGAAATGGTCACACTTTCGATTGGCATATCTTACAAAAAGTAGATATTTCAATTCCCACCGATCTTTTATCAGGGGCCCAGGATCTTAGTCTGAAACTGTTGAATGTGACGGCTCATTGTCTACATACCTTTAAAGGGGCTTTTGCATCATTCCAAACAAATTTAGGAATATCCCTATACGTCTAAATACAATTGGTTACTCTTACACTCTACTTTGGTGGACATTAATTCAAACAATAGCTTCACTCTGGTTGGTCAATGATGACTTGGGCAGTCAACTGTGTTCTCAATAAAGCTTCCACACAGTAGTGTTTGGATAAGGCCTTAAGGAATTTCAATTCAGTGCAAGTTATACTGTAGCTTTGCGGGAAGATGTACTAAGCAGGTGTTTTTGTTGTAAATTTAACAAAGAGCTAGAAGTAAACTATTATGGTACATGAATAAGGAGAATTTTTTACTGTCCAGGATGAGACTACGGGGCCTTTAATTCATAAGTTCCTTACGGATGTAAATGAGTACGCTAAATAAATGCATGCCATACATTGCCACAAGCCATACTGTCAACCACAAGCAGACAGTAAAAATGATGGCTTCGTTGATATGCCAAATGTATCTTAAATCCTATGTCTGTATGTGACAAGAAAACTGTCAACAGCAAAATCAATGGAAAGCCATTTACATATGGAATTACCACCCATTTTTAACTTTTCTATAAGACATTTTTATTCTTTGCTTTTAAATTACACGATAAAAACATTTAATGAGCTAAAAGTACTGTTATTCTTCAAACAAAAGAGATATGGTATAAAAAAATGCGAAATTGATGATTAATACTGTGCAAACAATCATCCCCCATAAAAAATATGTATTATATTAAATCAACTGAGGTAGAAAAAGTTTCTTTTTGTTATTATTACTTCGTTTTCGGTCATTTGTAGCTTAGTTGTGCTCTCAGACAATCAAATGTCAAAAACTTATTTTTATTTTCTATTGATTTTAAGGATGGAAATTGTCTATACAGAGCATCACCACAGTGCTGTATCCATTTTACAAATAAAAGTTTACCTTTAAAATCCAAACCTAATCATTAATGACTGTATATATGAATATCTTCAAATCAAAGACATGATGCATTACCATGCTGAGACAAATTTCTTGTAATAGCCTTACCACAATAAACTCTCATTCAAAACATAGAAATAATGCCTGATGGTTCCAAACAAACAGACACGGCGCCACTCGTCTAGATCGGGGAGCATCTCTTTTTTTACAAAACAACTCCTAAGTATAGCATTAGCCACTCAACTAAACAGACGTAAATCTTTCCTCTTCGCACCCTGGGTCTTTCCAGCCATCCTCCGTTAAATGGTCGCTGAATATTATCCCCAAGACTAAAGTATGATGATAATTTTATCATAATTGGAAACAGAAGCCTTTGTGCCTATTACACAACAGTTTATGGAAATGCAAAAGAACTGAATGAGGCCACTTTCCATTCAAATAGATATCCTCTGTGATTGCAAAAATAAATTACCATCTAATAGATCTTTGATTGTTTATCATCTCTTCTTGGAAAACTAATGGGTATTCTAAAGTTTAATAACAGAAGTACTCTGACATTTCACAAAGGGTGACAATGCCATCTTTTAGAGACACATATTAATCTGAAGACATAGGGTCCAATCTTACAAGAATACAAGGGCTTGCTCCAAACTTCAAATAAATTTCATTTAAACATGATGGAATCCATTTTCACCGTTAAACATCTTTCCATCAATGTTTTGGGCATTTTTTGGCATCATTTATAGGAAATAAGTAAACAGTAACATCACCAAAATGACACGGAACTACTTGAACATTGTCTCCAGAATGATAACTATGGTAGACTGACAAGACATGTTGATTCATAATACACTATTCGCTACGCAAATTCATCCTCTCTGTGCGAACATCAAAAACAAATCCAAACTTGTTGAAAGCAATTTTGAATGAACAAAAAGACAGTATACACGATAATTCCTTAACACAGAGAAGAAGGGAATAGGTGGTTTGGTAAAATGACCCGAGCAGCTCAAGTGCTCTCAAAATAGTTTAAAGGGTAAATGCAATCACCCCAATTTGGATTGGTGTAACAATCTACCCTATTTCATGAACGGCTCTTGAGAATCATGTGACATTTTTCTCACTGAATTGTGAAGATAAGGAGGAGTAACTCCCTTGGTTTACCTTAAAATGCAATATTTAAGTCCTAAAATATATGAAAGATACTTGGAAGAGAAATAAGAAGAGATATGTGAAATTTAGCTGTAATTTCAAAATAAGTTTGGAGTGACTGCTTTTGCCCTTTAGAGAATGCAGCTACATTTCAGAATATTGAACAACATCAATTGTTGAATGGTTGATTCATAATGAAATTGGGTGAAGTGCAACTTTAACTGTTAATGGTTTTACCTTTGGCACCATGCCAAAACCTCAGGCTGCAGCTGCCTCAGCTTAGCAGCAGGGGCTGCAGCCATGCTTTGTTGCTATACACATTTCAACAGCAGGGTCACAGTTACAGTATTCTCACTGCTGTTATGTGCATAGAAGCAAAACATGGCTACAGCCAGCACAGCTTGGCTGTAAGAGTTGCAGCTTAGACATGGTGCCGTAATTATGAGTTTTGTGTTATTGCAGGGGCTTTGAAGTATTCGCAAAGAAAAGGAATACTGTAAATGAATTTGAGGAAGGGGATGGTGTGAGGACTGCAGAATGGAGTACTGAAGTCTCAAGTCAATTCTCTATACAATAAGTTTTTGGGGCAAGCATTCCAAGAAGAATGTCCCTGCCACTGTTAGAATGATCATCACAGACAAAGTGATTATAGATGGGAAAGAAGCACATACACCAACGAAAGGTTCCTTAAAACAGAATTTGTGAGCAATATCTTTATTGAGGCTTCATTTTACAATTCAAAATTGATACAATAAAAGTAGTATTTTGGGGTATACTATTGGGAAGAAAGTAGATAGAAAATATCATGGAGTTTATTCTTGTAGTAATCATTACAGGTGACTCAAATGTTATAAAGTATCAG